>JAQQZR010000012.1:21534463-21557155 GCA_030068235.1 Notoglanidium macrostoma | reverse complement strand
TGATTTGAAAGTCTTTTAGTTTTCATTTTATTCAACTTTAAAGAACGTCCCAACTTTTCTGGAATTCGGGTTGTACTTTGCAAGCAGCTGAGGAAGGTATCCCTCAGTAAGGCAGGTCCTTTCAGGGTACCATGCTAGGGGGAGTAGGCCACAACAGGGTGGTTGAGTGGGACCCCCTCAAAGTCCATACTTCTAGTCAAGTCGAGTCCTAAACAATGTGCCATACACAGTGAGATGAAATAACGTTTCTCCTAGAGCCAAGGTGAAAGACACGTGTGTATGTAAACTGCTGACAGCATGTAAATAAAATCACAAAAGATGATTAACCTGATTGTTAGACATACACGTGGTCCAAAGCTGCAACTAAAATTATTTTCGTAAAAGGTGTCAGTGCAGTAATGCTTACAGAAGAGACCTGAGATGAATGACATTTAAAGTGATAGTACAGAACTGTAATGAGTCAGTACAAAGTGTCTATGTGCTGTAAACAGTGCGTCAGTGCAGTAAATGGAAACAAATAGAACTATTAAAGTGACTTGTGTATGCAGTGAGGTGGAAGGTGTAACTTCCTATGGTAATGTGAGTAGAGGGGAATGAGGAGTCATAGTGTTCAGGAATCTGACAGCCTGGGGGTAGAAGCTGTTACCCAATTTGGCAGTCTTTGAGCAGATGCTGCAGAACCTTTTTCCAGGTGGCATAAGCAAACAGTTTGCAAATAGAGTCATGGGAGGGATCATCCGTAATGTTGGAGGTCTTACAAATGCTGCGCGGGTTGAAAAAGGTCTGAACAGGGGGTGGAGGCATGCTGTTGATGCATTCAGCTGTCGGCACTATCCATTGTAGGGAATTGCGATGTTACAATTCCCAAACCAGATAGTGATGCACCTGGTCACTAGAGACACTCTCTATGGTAGAATGTGGTGAGGATGGATAGAGGGATGTTCACCTTCCTCAGATGCTGGAGGAAAAATGCAGGTGCTACTTCTTTTCTAGTTGGTGTTGGTTGTCCAGTTGAGGTCTTCCACATTATGAATGCCAGGGAATTTGATGGCTCCAGTGTGGAGCCTTTTATGCACAGGGATCAATGATCAGTGCAGGACTTACTGAAGTCAGCAATCATCATTTTTTGTACATGTCTACATTTAGAGAGAGATTGTTGTTCTTGCACAAAATCATGAACTGTTCCACCTCCTCTCTGGATGGGCCGCAATTTGAATGGCAGTAAACTGAGCATACAGCCCTGGCGGGGGCACCAGTCCTCAGGGTGATAGTGTTGAAGGTCTTGCTGCAAAGCCGAACAGACAGGTCTCCCAGTGAGGATTATTGTGAGTGCTATGGGGTGGTAATCACTGAGGCTTGACATTGCTGACTTCTGCAGCACTGGTATAATGGTGATGGCTTTAAAGCAATGTGCAATGCAGGGAAATTGAAAATATTCATCAGGACAACAGGCAGATGATCTGCACAGCCCTTGCGCATTCACCCACATATGTTATCAACTCTCGCAACTTTACAAGGGTTAACTCTGGAGAACATCATTCTCATGTGCACAGAGATACTCCAGTCTGTGCACTCGCAGCAATCCTGGAGTGCAGAAGTAGCTCTCACTGACCAAACTCTAATCTGCTTTGTTTCCAGTTTAGCTTGCTTGAGGAGTGATGTGTAAACAGTGAATGGACTGAAAGATGCCCTGAGAGTCCAAGGTAGGGGCAGGGTGTAGTTGTGTAGGGGTCCTTTTTGTTTGTGTAAACCAGTGTTGTTCACTCCTCTGGTCACAAAATTTACATGTTGGAATAACTATTTCCAAAGTATAATTTTCAGGTTTGCAGGGTAGAAATCCCCGGAAACAATGAAAAAGCCGTTTGGGTGAGCAGGTTGTAGTTCTCCAAACAGTCCTCTGGGAAAAGGCATGGTGGCCCACGACTAAATTGAGGGCCTATTGAAGATGTTCCCGCATTATTCACTGACGCTACCCATGCAAAGCACAGCACAACACCATGGATGATATTTTTGTACAATCTCATAGATTTGTTACTGCCTTTGTAAAGGGGATGAGGCATATCCACTCTCCATGGTCCCCTAGGAACCCTGCAAAGGGCCTCCTCCTTGTCCCTTAATGGAAACATCATAGTAACGAGAAATTCAATGTACAGTTAGTGTAGATAAAATTTGGACTCAAGAAAAAGTGGATGAGCTTAGCAGTTTAAAGAATGAAAGTGCTGCTGCATCACTCACTTTAAGAAGAGTGGCTAATTCCCATTGGCACCACCGTGGCGTTGTGGATAATGTATTAAACGGTTTACCAAAGAGAAACCAGCACCTTTCGGGGTTAGTCGTAGGGTGAATCCCGTTCCTCATGACACTGTTGACATACATCCATCGGATTGTATCATCCCTGGCAGTTTGGAGGGGCAAAATAGAAAGCTAATTACATATGTAACTGAGTTTATGACCTTTGGATGACTGCTAGGGTTCCTTGTTACTCAAAATTTGCACCAGAGTAGCAAGAACGTTTGAGGGAAAAATGCATGTTTGTCTCTGGAATTTATTTCAAATAATACATCATACATCACTACATGGCTTTGTTAGAAGATCTTGGCATACATGTGCACATGCCCTAGGAGATATCCAGGTGTTTCCAGGGACTCCTGGCCATTATCTGGTGTTTATAGAAATACAGTTACCTATGTAACTAGTATTCTATTTAGTAATTATTGTCCAACTGGGTCTTAACAGGTGACAGCTTCTCTAGAATTGTGTTTACCTCTGCTGAAGGGAAGAACTTGTGGAATATACAAGCTATAAAATCCATGTGCAATTTCGACAATACCAGGGTACGTGTTATTCTTGAATTCTTGGGTTTTGTTATTTCTGTTTATGTTCCTTACACCTGGCTAACATAATACAAGAGTAGGACACCAAATTTCTTTGACACAATTGTTGTAATTTTATTAGTTTTTTTGACCAATTGTTGCCCATTGTTCTTGATATGCGGTGAAATGGTCATGCCAAATTTAGTTTTTACAGTTTTTCTTTTGATCTTATGTCTTAGCTCTTTAGATTTGGATTGCTGTTGTGTGGCAGGATACACCAACATTTCATTTTATTTTTGTATATAATTTATAGATAAGAAGTGCATTTTCTTTTTCCCCACCTTGAATCCATGAAGAGTAGAAATATTTTTGGACTGAATTGTAAAACCTTTGGCTGATTAGTAGTAATATAACATTTGGTTTCATATTTCAAACTTTTGGGCACTTTAATTAGCCAAAAATTGCTTTGCTAGTTTAGCAACTAGTCTAGTTTTTAGTTATAGCACAAATTATTGGCACCCTTAGTAAAAATTGGTTTTAAAAATATGGAAATGTCTTTGTGGTTAGTTAGCTAAATAAAAAAAGATTTGGAGGTGTGTTTTGAAAGTCAGCCAATTTCATTCACAGCAATAGGGATGAATATTTATTCAATTTTTACAAATAAATATTTTGGTGATGTATATTCTCAATGTGGAAATGTTATTGGTTGGTGAATATTTATGAAAATCACTAAATGAAAATGAAAGTATTAATTTGGGGTCTGCTGGTAGTTTGCACTATTATGCATTGATTTTATTAATTAAGCATATTAAAAATCATAATGTCTTCTCAGGTTCGCTCCCATCCACAGTACTGGAGTTTGTGTCAGCGTGCCACATCTGCCTCTTGTTGTCCTAGCTGGACCCTTGGGAACTACATAGCTGTGCTCACCAACAAGTCATCATGCCAAAAGATAACAGAACGGGATGTATCTCTCACCTTAAAGGTCCTGCGCTCCTGTGCCAAGTACTATTATAATGGAACATTAGGTCCAGAGTGCTGGGATACGAATACCCGCAGGAAAGACCAGTTCAAGTGTGCCAATGTCCCCAGAAAGTGCACCAAATACAATGCTGTTTATCATATTCTACATTTCTTAGTGGACAAGGATTTCCTTAACCCAAAGAGCATTGAATTCCATTCACCTGATCTCAAGTTTAGCATGTTGTTTTCTCCCACAGAGAAAGGTGAAAGTATGATGAACATTTACTTGGACAACTTTGAGAACTGGAACTCCACAGATGGTATCACTTCGGTCACTGGCATAGAGTTTGGCATCAAGCACAATTTGTTCCAGGACTACCTTCTTACAGATACTATGTATCCTGCAATAGCGATTGTGATCGTGCTAGTAGTTATGTGTGTTTACATCAAGTCCATTTTTATCACCATCATGACCATGTTTGCTATCATCAGCTCATTAATCGTCTCCTATGTCCTTTATCGGGTTGTCTTCAATTTTGAATTCTTCCCTTTTATGAATCTTACGGCGTTAATTATTCTGGTTGGAATTGGCGCAGATGATGCTTTTGTCTTGTGTGATGTCTGGAACTACACAAAAATTGACAAGCCTAACTCCGAGCTCTCTGAAACTGTGAATGTCACGCTTCAGCATGCAGCTCTTTCAATGTTCGTCACCAGCTTCACTACCGCTGCTGCCTTCTATGCCAACTACGTCAGCAACATTACAGCCATCCGCTGCTTTGGTGTCTATGCTGGCACTGCTATCCTGGTCAATTATGTTCTGATGGTAACCTGGTTACCTGCTGTAGTGGTTCTTCATGAGCGATACCTGCTTAACATATTCATGTGCTCACCACATCACACCACAAGCTTTTTGAAGAGCTTATATCGGAATGCCAACAAGTGCCTGATTGCTCTCTCAGAGTGCTCCCGCATTTTTTTTGAAAAAGTATTGCCATGCATTGTGATCAAGCTGCGCTACCTGTGGCTCATTTGGTTCCTGGTCATAACTGCTGTTGGAGCGTATATTGTCTGTGTAAGCCCAAAAATAAAGCTACCTTCCTTGGAGCTATCGGAATTTCAAGTGTTTCGCTCCACTCATCCTTTTGAACGCTACGATGCAGAATACAAAAAACTGTTCATGTTTGAACGAGTCCACCATGGAGAAGATCTCCACATGCCCATCACCATAATATGGGGTGTTATTCCAATAGACAGTGGTGATCCGATTAACCCCAAAAATAAAGGCAAGCTGACACTTGACACAAGTTTTAACATCGCCAGCCCTGCCAGCCAAGTATGGATTCTCAACTTCTGTCAGAAACTCCGAAACCAAAGCTTTGTTTTCCAGTCTAATGAACAAGATTTCACCAGTTGCTTCATGGAGACCTTTAAGCAGTGGATGGAGAACCAAGACTGCGATGAGGCTAAAGTCTACCCATGTTGCAGCCAGTCCTCATTCCCTTACAAACAAGACGTTTTTGAGTTGTGCATTAAGCGAGCTATTATGGAGCTGGATCGCAGCACTGTCTATCATTTGGACAGTAAGACACCTGGGCCAAGATTTGACATTAATGATACAATCCGTGCCATTGTGCTTGAATTTCATAGTACCTATCGCTTCACGTTAGCATATGAAAAAATGCATCTGTTTTACCATGAGGTGGATTCCTGGATCCAGGAAGAGCTAAAGAATGCGCCAGACGGGTTAAGCTATGGTTGGTTTGTCAGCAACTTGGAATTCTATGACCTCCAGGATAGTCTTTCCGATGGAACTCTTATTGCCATGGCACTCTCCGTGGCGGTTGCTTTCAGTGTTATGCTTCTAACTACCTGGAATATTATTATTAGCCTTTATGCCATTATCTCTATCGCTGGAACCATTTTTGTAACCGTGGGATCATTGGTACTCTTGGGGTGGGAACTAAATATTCTAGAGTCTGTTACTATCTCAGTGGCTGTAGGACTTTCTGTGGACTTTGCAGTTCATTATGGCGTAGCATACCGTCTGGCTCCCGAACCTGACAGGGAAGGGAAGGTGGTTTTTTCATTGAGCAGAATGGGTTCAGCCATTGCCATGGCAGCACTTACCACCTTTGTTGCTGGAGCAATGATGATGCCATCCACAGTACTGGCATACACCCAGCTTGGCACATTTCTGATGCTAATCATGTGTATAAGTTGGGCTTTTTCTACATTCTTCTTTCAGTGCATGTGTTGCTGTATCGGTCCACAGGGCACTTGTGGACAGATTCCAATGCCTAATTTGTTTGCGAAGTGTCATGCTTTTAAAGCAGGTACCTCTGACTCAGCATCCACCTACTGTGAAGGAATACCCTGCCAGGCCAGCAAATACCAGTCAGATACCAGGGGACAAGTAGTAGAGTATGAACTTGAGCCATTGGCAACTAATGTTAGAAACTCGGAACAAACAGAGGTCCAGAAAGAATGTACTCATCTTGCCAATGAAAGAGCTCCTCAACATGCATCGTGTTGTCCATTGAAAAACAATCTACACTGTATAAAAGAAAATTCTGATCCTAATGGAATGATGAACAAAGATCCTGTATATCTACATAATTATCCTTGCAGGACTGGCTGTACCTGTGGCCATTTTTTGTCCCAGCACAATATGAGCGCACAGTGGACCCATCATACCTGTATGCGAGATAAAGAGTGTCCATGCCCAGCTTCACAGTTTACTTCAGCAGGCAATCGTGTAGCCAAAGATCAGAGCATCTTCTCCAAACTAAACACAATGCACACAACTACCAATCATGATGTGAACAATGTCCACTGCATTCCTGCCCATTTCCACAAGTGTTCTCAGGCTCCAGCTGCAAGAACTAGCGCTCTCAAAAAGCATGGCTGCTACCTGAGGGGATGTAATGTGCACACATTGCACCACCAATCACCGGACCAACCACCTGATGATTCAGGAGTTGATGAATCAAACTTAACCAGTCCTTGTAAACCTTCACCCGACGCCATAAATGCTCGAGCTCACACCCCGCTTTCCACAGTTCAGTGCTGCACGTTACCTCAGACACCCAGAGACTGCATGACTGAGGTTGGAACATGTAAGTCCGAGGATTCAGCATTTAACCTCATAAAAAGCAAGGTGGCAGACACTTCTGTTAAGATGGCACCCACCATGTGTGATAGAAGTGTCCACTCCAAAAAGCACCACAGAACCACAAATGAAGACTCACCCAAAAGAGACAGTCACATAAATGGCAGTATAAAAGTAAACTGCAAGCCAAAAACTGATGCAAATGCTCCAGTTATTCCCTTTAACTCCCTCTCTTTATCTGAAAGTTTATGCTGATGAAGAGAATGAAGGGAAACCATGAACAACAATGAATATGAGAATATACATTGCTATAGGGCCATACATGGTGTTTCTCTGCAATTAAATGTGTACAATTATGCAATTACTGTCTTTTGTGTGTCCTGTAGAAATTTGTATTCGTGAATCATGAGGTTTACATGGTTCTTATTGACGTTTTGCTAACGATTTGCTATGTCATTTGCTGGAGATATTCTCAAATGCACATGACTTATATACTTAAATTCATGATAATGTTACTAACTACAGTCAAAGTGTTTATAAGCAAGATGGAATATCACATTATATAACTCATTAAGACTGACAAACAATTATGAATGTCAACTTGATGGTGATTAAAAAGATAAAATCAATCTGCTTTTGCTGGGATTTATGTGTACTTTTTCCATAAAATAGAATAGAAAAGGCAAATGGCACTCAGCGTTTTGAAGGGATGTACATGAGGGCATACACTAAGGTACATAAAATCTGTACACTGACAAATTTTAGCAATTGGTAAATGAGCATGCAATGTAATTGAGAGGTAGCTTAATCTGTATGGGTTGTGCTGATATTGGCTCAACGAGTGTGTGCTATCTGGGCATGACTCGCTGCTTTTCTTCACAATCAACAGTATAAGGATTACCAGTAAGGGAAAGAGAAACTCCAGCAAGTCCATGGCACACAAACAACTTGTGTTTTGTGTTTGTTGGAAACTCGATTAAGGGTGCATGTGCTGCATCGTTACTTTAGACAGATGGGTCAAAGTCCAGGCCCATACAGTAACTACAGTCAGCACAAACTTGCAATTAAATTGGTCCACTGTGATGATGGAGTCGTGACAGTAAAGGAAAGGTCTTGGCGAAGATCTTTGTGGAGCTACTGTACTGATGGAGCTGTACTGAGGAACAGTTGGGGCCCATCCTCACCATCTGCAGTCGGCCAGCCAGAAAACTGGAGGTCCATTTGCACATTTAGGCCCATCTTCCTGATATCCAGTTTTGTGGGAACGATGGTTTTGAATGCCGATCTGTAATCTTCAAACAGCATTCTCACATAGGTGTGTAGTGCAGTGGAAATGGCATAGTCGGTAGATCTATTTTAATGGTAGGCACATTGAAGTGGGTCTAGTGTAATTGGGAGCATGGAGCAGATCATGTCTTTGATGTACCTCCCGGAGCACTTCCCGATGATGTGAGTGCATCAGGTTGTCGTGTCTTGGGGACGGACACGTTGATTGACTTTTTTAAAACAGGCAGGTACAGTAGACGGAGTTAAGGAGTAAAAAAGTCAGTGAACACACCAGCTAATTTCCCTACACATGCTCTGAGGACTCACCTGGGGGTTCCATCTGGGCTGGTTGTTTTGCAGGTGTTTACTCTACTAAAGAGCCAACACACTTCCTATTGGAGATTGATAGTGTGTTGCGTGCATTCGTGGCGAGTGTTCTCAGAACGGGTGTAGAAAGCATTTAGCTCATCCAGGAGAGAGGTGGGGCAAATGGTCTGGTTTTTAAATCCATATAAAGTGGATACCAGTTGGATAACAACAATGTTATATGAATAAAATAATAATAATAATAATAATAACTAGAAAGGTGCATGTCCTGAAAATGCAAAGTGATTGCACAGCTTAAGCAAGTTCCTGGTGTTACTAACTGGTGTTTCTAGGCAGGTGCAAAGGTATGGCAGGTGGTTGCTAAGGTGTAGCTAGGCAGTTGCCATGATCTCCTAGTTGATGCTTCCTGTGGTGTTCCAGGTAATTGCTTAAGGGTTGCTATGGATGTGCTATTGGATTCCAGGTGATTGGTAGTGTGTTGCTAGGCAGTTGCTATGGAATCCATGGTGGTTGCTTGGATGCTGCTTGGTGATTGCTATTGCATTCTAGTTAGTTGCTAGGGTTTTGCTATGCTAGTCTAGGGTGTTGCTATTGTGTTCTCAGTTGTTGGTAGCACATTACTATGGTACTCCAAGTGGTCAGGGGGCATTTATTTTCAGGTTTGGGTGTAGCAGTCAGGGGGTATTCATTACCGATGTTTATAGCATTTAGAAAGCAGAGTGGTATTTATATGTGTGGGAGCATTTTCAGTAAGACAGCAAGTTATTGTTGTTTTTGGGATTTTTGTGGTGTGTATTTATTTTTGGGATTGGAGAATTTAGCACTGTGTGGGTATTTTATGTTTGAGTTTGTGGGAATTTGGCAGTGAGGAGGCATTTTGTTTTTGTTTTTGGAATATTAACAGTGAGGGGATATTTCTATTTATTCTTGGGGCATATAGAAGTGAGGAGGATATTTGTTTTGGGTTTGGACTTTTATGAGTGAAGAGTTCTTTTTGGATAAATGCCAAGCTCTCATGTTGATGTACTCTGATGGCCAGTATGCAATTCGCAACCCCCCAAAACTCATCCACAGCCTGCATGACCATGTTCATCTGCTCAAGGACATGGTCAACACCTTCACAAAGAACCTCAAGGATGACGCCCTTAGACTAAGTCCAGTCAGTCCCAACAGGAACACCAAATGACCCATGTTTCCACAATAAACCATCTACCAGTGACACTCCGAAAGGCCAGGGTAGTACGCCGACCATGTCTAACCTGGCACTGCATGTGTGTGTCTGCGCCCCTGTCGAACCTGTCCAGCATGTTGAAAATGTGTGCAGATGAACCAGCATGACGGGATAACAAGGCAATTCTACATGTGCAACTTCATACTTTTATCCAATGACAGATAATTGTAGCACAGTTTGTAGTTTTTAAAAGAATATACTATTTTTAAACAAGAAGCTCCTAAGAGTGTTTTCGCTAGCTATGCAGTTTTTTATGTAAGTGGAAAGTCAGAATGATCACATTTTATTTACTTTATAAGTTGTCATATTTGCTCATTCTGCTGTAGGATTGCAATAATTTACTGTAAATAAAATTTGTAGCGTCCCCTTTAGACATATAATCATTTACAACCATTTTTATTGTAGCACACAGTAAGAAGGTTTGGTGTGTTTCACTGTGTATGTGTTGCTCCAGCAGATGGCCCTTCCCACCCAACAGCACTCCGGCTGCCATAACAGTGCAGGATGTCAGGATGTGCAGGGTGGTTGCTCCAGGTTTCCTGTGCATGCCCACCCTATTCCCAGAAGCCAGATATCTCACTTAAGTGTCTGGTATGTTTTGTTAATAACTCACAGAAAGTGTCCGTCTGACTGGCATGGCAAATGACCAAAAGAAACGTGCAGTGCATGGGATATAAAAAGTATGTACACCCCTGCTCAGAACAAACCATTCTCATTATAAACAGGGGACACAGAACTGATCGTTATGGACAACTATACATGCATACATACACATTATATACTACATACTGTATGTAACATAAACAATGGGTTCATATTAACATGCCTGTTCGAACACATCCTCATTTCTTGTATGGTGAATGCTCCACATAATCTAAGTCATGATAAACACAGCCAATCGAAGGCTCCCTGACTTTTGAATTAAAATCCTGGCCATTAGTCTGCCGTTTTGTTTCATTTTCAGTCTCTCCTCATTCACAGTGTCTGAAAATTTGTGAACCCTTTAGAAATGTATATATTTCTGCATAAATATGACCTAAAACATCATCAGATTTTTAACACAAATCATAAAAGTAGATAAAGAGAATCCAACTAAACAAATGAGACAAAAATATTATACTTGGTCATTTATTTATTGAGAAGTGGTAAAAGTATGTGCACCTTTGCTTTCAGAGCCTCTTGTGCAGTAATAGCTGCAGCTAAACGTTTGTGGTAACTGTTGATCAGTCCTGCATATCAGGACTTTTATCCCGTTCCTCCATACAGAACAGCTTCAGCTCTGGGATGTTGGTGTGTTTCCTCACATGAACTGCTCACACAACATTCCCATTAGATTCAGATTAGGACTTTGACTTGGCCATTCCAAAACATCCATTTAATTCTTCTTTTGCAATTCTTTGGTAGAACAACGTGTATATCTTTATATATATATTTTAAAAAAAAAAATTCCATGAAATATCCAATTGGTCTTTTTGGTCTTCAGCTGTCCAGTTTCAGTGAGTCTGTGTCCCCTGTAGTTCTTGTTTTACAGGAAAGGAACCCAGTGTGGTGTTCTGCTTTTGTAGCCGATCCCAATTTTCAACATGTGTTCTGAGATACTTTTCTGCTCACCATGGTTGTAAAGACTGGTTATTTGAGTTACTGTAGCCTTCCTTTTAGTCCGAAACAGAATGGCGATTCTCCTCTGAGCTTCCTGGATGTTTTTTTTTGTTTTTTGCACTATTTTGTATAAAACTCTAGGGACAATCGTTACTGAAAATCCCATATGATCAGCACTGTGAAATATTCAACCATTCATTCTGATGTTTGATGTGAAAATGAACTGAAACTCTTGACCTTTATCTTCATGATTTCATGCATTGTGCTGCTGCCACATACAGTATTTGCTTAATTGGATAATTACATGAATAAGTGTATAGATATTCCTAAAAAAAAGTGGCCGGTGAGTAAGTATAATTCTCTCTTCCCACTTTCTTACTTAATTTGGTTTGATGTAAGTACAGACTTTAGCATTACTCAGACAGTTGTGTGGGATTTGCACACACCCATTTATATCACTGATGTGTGTCTTTTGGCAAATGATAAATATACTTAGATGACTATAAAATGCCATTTGAGGCCAAAATTAAACACATAATATGGCTATAATTTTATAGAGTTGTTCTTTTAAAGCTTACCGAAGTAGTCTCATTTTGCAACTTAAGTTATTACAAATTTTTAATGAATTTTTATTTGGTTAAAAAAAACAGTATTGATCCAAAACAACCATCTGGTAAAAATACTACACGCTTTACTTTGGCAAATTTAATTCAGATTACTATTACATAATTTTATGAATTGTTATTTGGCAAAAAAAATAGTTGTCAACTTTTCAGCTGACTGCAACTTGTACAATATTATACATCTCCTCTAGAATAGACTACTCTCTTTACTTTATCAAGTTTACCTGTTACTAAATATATATATATATATATATATATATATAAGAACTTACTAAGTGCTTCACTTTGGCCATTTTATTTTTTACTTTGGAAATTCAATTTATTTAAAAAGAAATTAGTTTTTTAATTCAAGATTATTGTTCCAAACAATTTGTAAAATATTATGCACATTTTCTTAAATATGCTACAACTGTATTCATCACTTAAGTTTTCTTTTGCAAGAAATTAAATTACATTTTCATACTGGAAATGCACTGCATGGCCAAAAGTATGTGCACCTCAACCATCACACTCGTATGTGGTTCTACCACAAACTGTGACGAAGTTAGAAGCACACAGTTGGGTAGAATATCCTCGTACATGCATAAAAGATTGCATAAATATGCTTAGCCCCAGATTGGGTAATCGGCTGAACCATTTGAATAATGTAATATTTTTATACAGGTTTGTATACGGTATTTTTTTTTTTGCTTGTTTTGTTAGGATCTTTTTAACTGTAATATCTAACTGTAAGACTTATTGCAACAATATATTGTTCTTTATAGAAACAACAATTTATAATGGACTCTGTATTTATACTATAAAATCTGCAAATTAATCAATTATATGAAAATATATGTGTTCAAATTTTTGTTTATTTTATACTGTGTTCTGTGGGCCAAATCAGGACACATGCGTGTTTCACTTGCTCTATCCACATCTTGTCACTTAACACCAGGGTTCATAAGTAAGTTATGATGTTAATGACAAAGATGTTGTCATTCTGTTTCCTATTCAGTCATAAATAGCATGTAATGTTGAGCCATATCAAAATAAGACTCATAAAACAGAATGCAATGAATTAGGACCTCCTGATCTTTTACAGACATCTTTCAGATGTATTTGTGCTCAGATAAAATTCCCCTGATGATGAAAATCCAAGCAATAGTGTTAAAATTTCTCAAGTCAATATTGCAGTGATGCTGAGTAAAAAAGAGCTTTCAGGCAAGTTGAATTTTTGAGAAATGAGTCAAAATGTATTTAACACTGTGAGGGTTGACTTTATTTTCTTATCTGGCTCAATATTAATTACTATAGATGTCAATGATTAAAAGTTCAGTTAAAAGTGCTGTGCCTACTCGTGGAAAGTTTTAGGAGTGTGTTTGTGGAGATGATTTCTGTTTCAGCCAATAGCCTACTGACAGACTTTGGTTTCTATTGTGCCTGCTGCGATTGTGTGGGTATAAGATGACTTCTGGAGGAAGCATTAGGTCAGTGTTCTGCTGATTTAAGTGTTCTGCTGATAAGACCTGTTGTGGTGAGGAAGGAGAGACTTAGAGACAGCAGTTTGACCCAGACTGACGCCTATAAGGATAATAAGAATGAGAACATTGTGGTGAGGCCATGTGAGCTCCTTGAGTGAGAGGTGGCCTGTAAGAACACCAACAAAAGAGATGTCACCACTCTGCCAATAAAATAAAAGTTATTTGTCTCTTGTACCAGTAAGTAATTAGACTGTAAATTGTGTGATACTATAAATAATTCAGAAAAGATGGATGGATTTTTGGCTTTGCTTCCCCAGCTTTGAATAAAGAAAAACCTTAAAGGTGTCGGCTCACACTTTCCAGAATCCTCTACACCAAGCAGTGAGTCGCCATTTTTGATCCCATCGATATCCAAAAACAATCCACAACATCCTGGGCCATAGATCTTAAATTGTAACATGAAATTTAAGATATTTTGTCAAGGTTATATTAAAAAAAAAAAAAAATTCAACCAATCCATTACATTTCCATATTAGGTATGTAATGGACCCGAACCGGCCTCGGTTGTCTTGTATTCAGCCATGAAGGAAAGAAAAGATAAGGTGTATTTTATTCTAAGCTTCCACATATGACATGGGCATGTAGAAAAAAGTTCAAGATGGGTTTCGAAGGGATGACTAACAGTGAATTTGCAGAGGTTTTGCTGCACAGAGAGCAAGACAGAAACAACAAAAAATGATCTGGGTAAACTACAGTTACAAGGTTAAGAGGAGATGAGAGGATATAACCAGCTAGGGAATTGAGATTGGGAAATGGAGTGTCCATCTTTCAAACAAAACACATACCAAAATATAGACCTAAAGGTGTGTCAGAAATGAACCAGTCTGTTTATTTATGAATATTAGTTCCAAATGTTCATACCTGTATCATATTCAGATTTATACCCAAAATAGACATGTCCTAAACAAAAGGTTTTTTTTAATTGAATATGAAATCTAACTATATGCCCACAGGAACATTGGAAAACACTTGTGGGGAAAAAAAAAAAAGCAGAAAGTGCATCCTTTGGTCCCATTCACGGCCATCTCAGGGCAAATCCTCAGCCTTAATGAGTGATTCTCCAGTGAAGGAGGCTCCCAGCAGAGGCAGAGCATCAGGATGGACGGCATCTCCTCAGACTGTAGGAGTAACGCGTAGCTCGACAGGGGGAGAGAAGGTGAACACAGATTATTAGGTATGCTCTTGTGCTATAATCAGTAGATTGTGCATAAAGTGGAAACAGCTATTCCAGCAAGATTAGCTATGACCGTGTAACTAAAAGGGAGAGCCAGGCAAAGTAACACAGGCATGAGGGCACACTGGGACATAAAGCGTCCAGCCACTGCACTATCAACACTCCGTCTCAAATTGCATGTTGCACGGACAGGCGTTCCAATGCAGAGTAGGTGCAACAGTAAATCCGTTGGGGCTGTTGGAATTAAGGAAATTTCAGAAGCGTGCCATCAGCCTGTGGCTAAACCCGGAATACCACGTGTCCTCATCTCAGCAAGAAGGTCAAAGGCTCTACAACACATACACCTGAGTCATGTCTACATCCAAAAGTGATGTCCTAGATTTAGAAATACTTTGGCAGGGCACAGGAAGACATCGATGCTGATGTCAAATATAGTTCGCCCTGGCAGAGCTGACCATGTCTTTACCTCAGGACAACCTGGCTCACAACTGGCTTTGCTGTCTACTGAATATTTTCCCACTGATTCTGCCAACATTACAAAGAATTCAGCAATCAATCCACAAAGTTCTGCTTGTGAACACTAAGTATCCTGCGATGATTAGATTTCCTCTACTGCTCTCACTGACGGACAGAATGCCTTGGAAGATTTCTCCTGAAACAGATCTGTTATCCCAATCAGATGGAACAATTTGGCACCAACGGCCAGGTTACATCTACATTGTATGTGGTGGTCGGTGCAGTGCATCACTGAAATATACCATATGGCCAAAGTAGGTGGAGACCTGACCATCAAACCTATATGTGGTTCTTCCCAAAAGTGTTGCACATACTTGTCTAGAATGTCTTAGTTTCAGTAAAAGGGAATTCTTAATGCTACAGGAAACAAAGGGGCCTAGCCCAAAGCTGCTGCAGCATGTCAATGCCCCTGCACACACCAGTACGTAAAGACATGGTTTGCCAAGGTGGGTGTTGAAGAACAAGCTACCATAGACATCCAAATGAGCACCCTACTGGAGAAACTGCAAAGAACTCGCAGCTCACCAAAGAACAAGACAAGAATTTGCTATAGAAGTTTCAACGCTGTCAAATCTGTAAAAGTTTTAGAGCTCTTAAATGAAGTTCACTGGGCTGTAAGAGTTCATGGTGCATGTTGAAAAGTGTTCTTAACCTAACCTAAAATTGTCATCTGTCATCTCCTCAGCAACCATGCCCATTTTTCTATCATCGAATAACTCCTATAAAACACATTTACTGTAAGGAAAAATACTAGGGGTGATATTAAGGTCAACTGAACACTGCTTCCAAAAATAATTTGTGCTTATATAACTTAAAATCTAAGTTTGGGTCCTGAATTGGGCGTGGTTAAATTTTTTTACTGCAGTCAGCCACTAGAGGGCCTCAGAGACATTTTGGCACATATAATCATTAGTTTGAGCTACTGGATACAGAAAGAGCAACTTCAACATCTCTTCACTAGTGTCCTTTATAAATGTCCCTCAGGGTGTAACTTACATTGCTAGACAAGATTATATAATACATGATGAGGAACTCTCCAGACTAGACCATAGTAGGTGCCAAGTTAAATGTTTTTATCAAAGTGTCATGAAAGTGGCACTAATACAACAGAATGGATGTAAAGAACTGAAAAGCAAAGAAGAGCTTATTTTGCTGAGCCTCTGCTCTGTTCGTTTTGTTATCCATAGATCCATTATCTAAAAACCTGATGTGAGACAATGGGACAGTGATTACCTGTAATGATGTGTTTCTTTGATTCCCCCATGTTAGTGTAAAATGAGTATCATAGTGTACATTTTTAAATACATTTGAAAACAAAATGTTTGAAAACATTTTGTCGTGCCGTTATAAGTTGCACAATCATGACATCTTTTGTAGATTTTGATTTTAAATAAAGAGCACAGCTTATAGAAAGTGTGCTTTTGTGTTTTCACTAAGTTTGGATGGAGTCTATGCTTTGTGAACACGCATGGAGAGTAAACCAAAAGGCCACATTGCGCCCAAGATGGAATTTTTTTGGGCCGTGCGAACACATCCTGCGTGGGCTGAAATTATTTATAACGGAATTGAATGAGATCTTGGTGCATGCAGGATATAGACATCATCTATGGAGAGGCATTAACACCACTCTAGACCCTAAACCCTTCAACACCCTAAGATACTACAACCAGCAATTTAACTCCTCTGAACTTCTGGTCTCTGTCTTGACATGAACTTAGTCTTGGCTATGGTCTTGGGCTTAACTCGGTCTCAGCTAAGGTGGTCTTGAACATTCTTCTTTTCCTAGAAGTATCTTAATCTATTTTCATCCCTGATTACTGGTGCTAATCAATAGAACATGTTAATATGTTCAATATGTAAATATTTAACAGTCTCATATTAATATCCTCTGACATATAACAGAAAAGCTGATATTAACCCAGGCAGAATGCCCCATAATGTCTAACCCGAGTCATCACTCATGCTATACACCCTGTGTGAAAAGGGATGGGTGCTACAACAAAAATAAATAAAATTCAGAGAATTAACTTAGCCAGTCAATGTGCAAACTAACTATGTAGAAAACAATATAGGCTCATGAGTAGGGCAATTATAATCTACTAAATTTGCTGTTTAAAATCATCTTGTGTACTAGTCTCCTCCAAAAGTATTGGAACAACAAGGCCAGTTCTATTGTTGTTGCTACACACTGAAGATCTCTGGGTGTGTGATCCCAAGATTAATATGAGATGATAAATCAGAATTGCGTCTTTCATTTCCTGATATTTACATTTAGATGCACTAAACAGCTTAGAACATAACGGCTTTGGGAGCAGAACACCCAATTTTTACATGAGCAAAATTATTGGAACAGACACTCAAAGTAAATAGTGCATAAAATTTGGTTGCATGGCACGTTCTTGCATCAAGCTGGAGATCCACTGACATCACCAAACCCTTGCGTACTTTTTTTTGTGATTCCTTTCCAGGCTTATTTCAGGTGGTGTTTGTTCTGGGGGTGTTTCTTTCTACGGTCTCCAGCCTTTTAAGTAAAGATACTGCTCACAATAAGGTCATGGAAAAGTTTTACGTGGTGTGTTCTACTGGGGAAAAAAAGGTACTAAAGCTTTTTTGTTATCATGACGTTTCTTTTTTTCTCAACAGACCTTTCTTTCTTTGTTCGGAAATAAGTCAACTCTTATTACAGATTACTGGATTCTAAACCCCACCTTAGGATAAATAAGGAGCAAAAGAATACATTTAAGATGAATTATCCTGTCCAGTTTGAGAGTAACGGGAAGAACAAGAAAGGCAGGAGCTCTTTTGCTGAGCTCATAGGCTTCTTGAGACTTGAATTTGATCACACATTTGATGAATTTGAGACAAATTTCTGATTTTGTGCATGCTCATTTATAAGCCAATACAATTTTCTTTTGGATCAGTGAGAGAAAAAAAAAGGGCATTTTAATTAAGATCCCAAATTAGGATCAGACTGAGACCAGAGCAATGCTATTTCTTAGATATTAGAAGATTATTAGATCTTAGACGCTAGTTTTAGAAGTATAAGAAAATGGTCAAAGTCTCATATCGGTGTTAAATCGAGTTCACTTCTGTTTGTTAGAAATAGTCTGGACAAATAACACACTTATTTTTAATTCTCCTTTCCTCTGGGATAGCATAATATTATGTTTTCAGTAACTTACAATAAGAATAAAAGGTTTCTCTAAGTTAAATTTGCAAATCGTTTTTTATAGTGTGTTGTATAATAACAGTTTTACAACAATAACACCTCACAATGGTACACCACCCATTTCCTTCCATGGTTTAGTCCCAGGTTGCAGGTTCATGAGGCAAACCGGATCACCCCAGCTGGAACTCGGGGGTTCTGGCAAATTGCCAGGATGCTTCTGGACACTAAAACTGTAATAAGTGGATTTAATGTAAAGTTTTACATTAACATTAACAGAGCAAAATGAAGCTCTAATGTGTTAATGGAATTGATAAAGTGATGAATTGTTTTACAAAGTTACTCTATTTTAAATTAATTGGATTTTCAGTTTAAATTATTTGGATTCTATATTTTGCATAATATTATAGGGTATATTGGGTCATTAGGTAAAACCTTAAGCTCTTGCAGTGGGATTGTAACATTACTTCAATCATTTGGCTTCATATGACAAAATAATGAATATTAGTCAGAAACATCAGAGTATTAACTTAATGCCAGGCAATTTTGATAAATAACTATATAAAAAATAATATAACAAAATCAGTAGAGTAATTGAATGAATTTACTTTTCAAAATCATGTGTAAACTGGTGAATGAGATACACATTTCCTAAAACGTACAGAACAAAGTGCCCTTCTTTAAAAAATAAACAGCTTCTTGTCAGCTGTCTAACTGTACACTGTAAAATATGCCCGTGTAATTTATGGTGAAAAACTATACATGGAAAAAAATGGGGGAGAAAGATTTCCGAGACATCAAAACACTAGGATTTTTTTAATTGTATTTTTAAAATGTAAAGTATTTTCAAACAATTTTGCTGTATAAAATTTCCACTTTCAACTGTAATGCTGAATGCCAACACATTTTACCTTCAATTGTACATCCCAGACTGTTACTTTACTTGTAAATCAGTGGAATTTTCATGAAGAAATACTGCACAAAATATAAACAACTATATACCACTGAAGAGTTCTAAAAATAAGGATGATTTGTTAGTTAAATTTTACTCTACAACCGAAAGCTCTCAAATGACCCTTGGTGTTGCTATGTAAATGACAAATCTGATTTTACTTCGCAATGTCTTTTCAGGATTTCTTCACTTTTTTTAAATTAGTGCAAAGGTCCATCAGGGTGTGTCCAACCAAGCCAGAGCCACTCCTGATTCCACCTTTTTAATCAGTTGATCTTGTATTTCAGGTTATCACTCATATGTATAATATGTATACATATATAAAATGCTGTGCCTGGTATAGGCATGAGAAGCGCATCATCAATTCTAACCCATACTATAGAATATTAATATGATATTCTTGTGGTTTTTTTGCATATGCTATAGTTTTAATTTTGGTGTATTAGGTAAATTAGGAATATTTACATTAGGCCTAAGTAACTAGTCTTTTGACCATATTTAATTGCCATTTATTTACAGGCAATACATTTACAGGTTTTGTAGCTGCCAGTATTGCACAATATAAATAGTTATAGACAACCATTTTTGATCCAGTACATCTCTGCCAACCACAGCTGATGGAATTATACCATAAAAAACATATAAAATTATGTGTGATGTAAAGCAATATCACAAATTTAAGAGTAATGTTATAAATCCAAACATAAGGTTTGGTAATTAATTTAACAGCAAAAATCTGACCTTTAATCTAAAGTAGTATCTTTCTTTTGAGTGTACATTCCTACAAAATAAACAACAGTCTTTTAAAATACAAAGTCAGGGAAATATTTGACTGTACTGCAATAAATGTTATATCTTTTTTTGTTATATTTACATATTTTTTTTTACGTAAAATTCTGGAAACCACAGGGCCAGGTTTTTTTTTTTTTAGATTCTTCTCACAGTGTAAGGTACTACTCTCCAGGTTGTAGCACCTTGCAGGTTGTACATAAGCAACAAACAATAGAACATCATCCTAAATTAAATTTTGACTTCCTGTCCTTAAATCAACCTACCTGACCCATGAATTATGATTCTTAATTCATTATTTGCTATTGCTCTTTGAACCTTGAAGTGGATGGGCTACAACAGAAGAAGACCACATTGGCTTCCTCTCCTGTCAGCCAGGAACAGGAATCTGAGGCTATCGTGGGCACAGACTCACTCGAACTGGACAGCTACATCATGTGACCTACAGGCCTCTGTAAACACATTAGAAAAAGACTGAACAGGTACAACATTCACAGAAAGGGTGACTAGGAAAAAGCACTTTCTTTGCAAAATGAATTTGGAAGCACAATTTAGGTTTGCAAGATTGCATGTGAACAAACCGCAAACGTTCTGGAACAATATAATTTGGACTGACGAGACCAGGGTGGAGATGCATCATGCACAGCAACCAAGCACAGCCTATCACCACAAACACCTCATACCAACTGTCAAGCGTGGCAGTGGAGTGGATGATCTGGACTTGTTTTGCAGCCACAGGACCTGGGAAACTTTCGAGACAACAATGAACTCCACTTTATACCAGAATATTCTTGAGAGAAATGTGAGGCTGTCTGTCCAGCAGTTTAATCTGGGCTGAAATCTGGTTGTGAAACTTTACAATGATCCCAACCAGCAAATCAACATTTGAATTGCGAAAGAAGAAAACAAAATCATCGAAGTCCAGACCTCAACCCTCAATTGTTTTGTGATGAGGAGAGATCTTAAGAGACCTGTGCATAAATGAAAGTCCTCACACAATGAACTGAAGCAAAGTTATAAAGAAAACTGGGCCAAAATTTCTCCAAAACCCATGTGAGTGACTGACGGAGACTGAGACTGAACTCCTAAAGAAAATATTAACCTCAAATGCTTGTTGCAGAAGGTGGTTGTAGATGTTGCTGAATATTAAGATGTACTTATTTTTTCCAACATATTTTTTTTCTGAATGTTGTTTTTTGTGGAAAAAAATACATATTAAAATCTGTTTTTGTTGTCACCTGGGGCAATTTGATTGTTATAGAAGCTGGTGAGGATCACATAATTGTTATTTAGGCGCTGATTAAAGGAGGGATACATAAGAATACATAATTAAAATGTACTTTCTTTTTTTTTTTTTTTTACCATGAGTGCACAATAACTAACTGCTTACTAAATTATGATTCTGTACAGCACTCTCTTTCTAGGATGTTGGTTACAGAGAAAAGGGGATGTGCTGGGCGATGGGGGTATGAAACTGACACATGAGTAATCATAAGCATGTGTACGAGTGAGTTGATCCGTCACATGAGAGCTTAATGTATGTTCAAGAAGAATCTCGAAATTTCAACTTAGCAGAATGTACGTCATGTCTGGTGTAACTTCTGCTGTTCTGATTAGAGATGCAGAGATGCCGATGTTCTGCATTAAACACAACTTCGAATTATATATTTGTAGACCTATGATTAGAATGGTAAATTGTTTTATGTATATTTTAAATAACATCAGGATTAAGCAGCAACCCTGCCTCACTCCATGCTCCTAAGGAAAGAATTTTATATTTTTATGGTCATTTTTCCCCCTGCACATTCTTTCTGTATATGGATTTGATTATATCATATGTTTTACTCTGTACACCAACTTGGAGTATTAAAAAAGACCTTTGTGACAAACTTCCAAATACTTTTTAGAACACTATAAAATGTGTGAATGCTTTGTTTTTATTCAGGTTAACATGCAAGTCATTTGAAGAGTTTAAGGTGCAAATACAGTCTCTGGTGCTGTGATCTGGTATGAATCCAGCTTGTACCACATCATTTTTTCAGTTGTTGTTTGTTTTGGGGCGTTTCTCACTTCAGTCTCCTCTTCGGGAAGTGAAATGCTGTTCAATTGGTTTAAGGTCTGGTGACTGACTTAGTCGGTCTAAAAAATAGTGTATATCAAAAACAAAAGAATTGGCCTTGCTTTTCCAATACTTTCAGAGGGGAATATACAACATCCATTTTGATATATTCTATACATTTTTCAGTATTGACAGAATTTGGCAGTGCTTTACAAATGTCTGTCATCCGTAGTCCAATTCCTTTGGATCATTACAGCATCGGGCTGGCCTTGTGCTCCAGCCAGGGAATTCAGGAAAAGGACCAGCAGCATCATCTTGATTGATGTTAACTTCCTATGAATATGGGTTTGGTATGCAGCCAGAGACAGCAGAGTATGCAGTGTTCCCCTTCTACCATCATGCCAGTTTGTTTGCCACACTCCCTACACTCTCTCTCATTTTCTAATTTGTCCAATCAACTCTATCCCTAGCACTCAATAGTTTCCCTATTCTCTCATTCTGCTCCAACCATTAATTCAATTTTTGTAGTGCTTTTAACAATGCACAGCAGCTTTACAGAATTATATAAATTCTGGTTAT
>JAQQZR010000012.1:21516031-21532211 GCA_030068235.1 Notoglanidium macrostoma | reverse complement strand
CGGAGCACCCGGAGGAAACCCACGCATGCACGGGGAGAACATGCAAACTCCACAGAGAAAGGCACCCTGGGTGACCCAGGGATCGAACCCAGGACCTTCTTGCTGTGAGGTGACAGTCCTAACCACCGCACCACCGTGCCGCCTCTTTCGAATGTCCAAGACAAATTTCTACTGTTGTCTATAATCCATTCTACTGGTGGAATAGAAATCAACTTATTGAACAATTTCAATCAGTGTAAACATTTAAAGCCCAAGTCTGTTGTAAGATTAGTCAGGACACTGTCGTGTTTCTGTGTGTAGCGTATCGTGACCATGTGTTTAGCTGCCTGTGAGCAGGGTGCAGCAGACGAGAAACACCTATTCTGTGTTGTGTGATTATCATGGAAATGAGTATAAGGAAGGTTGCATCAGTGCTTTTTTTCAAGAAGTTTTGCTGTAATAAATATTACATATTAGTTCCATGTCCATCTTGCGTATTTCAAGAGAATATGATTCATACCGTTTGTTAACTGCGCTCAAGTCATTATACAGCGGATAAATTCACTTGGATATTACAGACTTACAGTAAAACATTGTAAATGGAAAAAAAGCTTGAAATTTTACAGTAATTTACAGGAAAATTAGGCTTTTGAGTCTTTAAAGACTTTTGAGTCTGGTTCCTCGCAAGGTTTCTCTGTCATGTCATCTCAGGGAGTTTTTCCCGGCAACGTTTGCCTCTGGTTTGCTCATTAGGGATCAATTTAAATCTATATCTATATCCAGAAGTCATGTTGTGACCGTTTCCATGGTAAAAAGCACCATATAAATAAATTTTCATTGAATTAAAATTAAATCATTTAGTGTGGGAAGAAATCACTCCTGATATTATAGCACAAGGTTGTAAAATTATGCTTTACTGATCCAAATCAATCATACGTTGACACTCTTTCATTTCTACCTATCAAAAGTAAGCAAAGCCATTTGTGGGATTTATGGAACAAAACAATTTCTTGAACATGTTAGAATATAGGAACTCTGTAGCTCTGAATCTCGAGCCCAAATATGGCAGCCTAGACAACATGGTGGCAAAAGACAGGGAGGAATTTTGACACTGACATTTTAAGAAAAGACTGTCTGACCTTTAGCAATAACCGCAAGGCGACGTGGTGCCCAATCTGTCACACAGCCACAGGAAGAGGAGAAACAGGAAGAGGAACCTGTATCTAATGTGTAGAAATGGATTATATGGAAGATGGATGTGGCCTTATAAACACATGACAGAGAGCAATTATTTATGTTAACAAACACATAAGGAAAAATGATAAAGTAAAGTTTCTCTACATGTTCTTCAATAAACAGAAAAAGAATATAAGTATGTCATGTTGATATGTATCAACCTGAGGGAAAAAACATCTATAAATTACCATTCATTAGTGACAAAGGTGCTGTTACATAACTCTAAACAAATATAGAGCAATAGCTCTTTCTTCTTGTTTCACTTGCTCTTCTGAGTATTACTGATTCAGTTGTGTATTGTGATTTGGTGTGATATTTAATACACCATGTTTTGCTGTACTCAGAGTGCCAGCAGGTACACTATATGGACAAACGTTTGTGGACACCTCACCATCTCACTCGACTTGAACATCTCATTCCAGATTTATTCCTCTTTGCTGTTATAATGTTATAATAATTTCCACTAGATGTTGGAGCGTGGCTGTGGGGATTTGTGTTCATTCTACAAGAGCATGAGAGAGGTCAGGCGCTGATGTTGGGATGTCGAGGAGGTTCCAGTTCCAGTTCATCCCAAAGGTGTTCAGTGGGGTTGAGGTCAGGGCTCTGTGCAGGACACTCGAGTTCTTCCACTCCAACCTTAACCTGAACACCATGTCTTCATGGAGCTGCTTTGTGCACAGGAGCATTGTCATTGTCATATTGTAACAGGTTTGGGCCTCTTAGTTCCAGTGAAGGGAAACTGTAATGCTACAGCATACAGAGAAATCCCAGACAATTGTGCGCTTCTGACTTTGTGGCAACAGTTTGAGGTAGAACCACATATAGATGTGATGGTCAGGGGTGCACATACTTTTGGCCATATAGTGTGTTCAAGATAATGTAATAAATGAAATGAGGATGTGTGTTTACACCATCAACAAGCAGTTGCTTAAATTTCATAGCTGGAATAAATCAAAGTCAAAAAGTTAAAACATAACCTAATAGACAGTATTTTTTAGCCATATTTTTAAGCATATTAACCATATTTGAATGTTTCTTCCTTTTTTATTTGTTCAAAGGTTTACATTAAACCTAGTCTGAGTAAACAGACATCCTGCTAAATCTGTCCCTTCTGCTTACTGGATATACATCTGCAGTTACTGAGATTGTCCATGCTAGTGCTAGGGATGCTTTAGGTACATCATAAGATTTTTTTAAAGGATGCAGGTGATTATGTGTTGGCTTAAGCACACCCTGAAATGGTGGGATATTACATGTTTTTAAAAAATAGTAAAAAAAAAAATAATAATAATAATAACTACTGCACAGTATTACACAGTATAAATTAATACTTTTGAGAAAATAGTGATGAGTTGACAGGTGTGAAGAAAATCCAAAAAATAATTTTTAGGATTATTTCCAGGAGATATTATCACAACTACGGCTACATAGTGAAAGGTTTGGATTAATAATTTGCTGATTAAATGTGCTCTATTGTTCATGCTACGAGATTGCAATATGACAGAATGTTTTAAATAGTGACAGAAAAACATGTGCTGATGATTGTGATCAGTGTCAATCATTCACCACATGACAATTATTAGGGAGCCTAGAATTCTAGCCTTTTTTTCCAGCTAACGCTGAACTGTTTAACTAACTAAGCCACCTTTAGGCTCTTAAACCTGACCAGCTACAGTCCCCTCTGAAGCTATTGGAACTGTGAGGCAAATTCTTTTGTTTTTGCTATTCACTGAATACATTTGGGATCAAAAGCTGAATATGAGATGAGAGATTAGTATTTTGGCTCCTCCCAATTAGATTAGATGCATTTATCAGTAAACTGGAAGACAGAATGTTTCTGTAGGCTTCTGAATTCATTCTGCTGCTACTATCATGAGTTCCATCATCAATAAAGATTAGTGAGAACCTTCCAGAACAGCCATGCAAGCCCAAGCCATGACACTACCTCCACCGTGTTTCATGATCTGGATCATGAGCAGATCCTTTCATTCTCCGCACTTCAGATTTTCCATCACTTTGGTAGAGGTTCATCTTGGTTCCAGAACTTTTGTGGCTTATCTCTGTATTTCTTTGTGAATTCCATTCTGGCCTTCTGATTCTTACTGCTTATGAATGGTTTTCATCTTGTGGTACGGCCTCTATATTTCTGCTCTTGAAGTCTTCGAACAGTGGATTGTGATATCTTCACCCCTGCCCTGTGGAGGTTGTTTTTCCTTGTCTTTTATCTTGTCTTGTCAAATATTCCAGTATTTTTGATTACTTGAAGAATGGATGGGTTCAAACACAAGGTGCCATGTTCTAAGTTGTTTAACACATCTAGATCCATATATCAGGAAATTAAAGCTGTAGTTCTGATCTATCATCTCATATTCATCTTTTGATCTCAAACCCACACGTGTTCAGTCTAGAGCAAAGGCAAAAGAATTGGCCTGGCTGTTCCAATACTTTTGGAGGGGACTGTGAGTCCAGCCTGAAACGCAGGGACCTAAAATTTCATTTACATGTAGCAGCTGATTTTTCCAATAAACCTTTTTGTCTGCAACACATCAAATTCTATGTCAATCAGATAAGTGGTTTAGGATGTGTTCAAAATCTGTCAGCCAAAATTAAACCATATAACAAAAATAAACAACATAACAAAAAATGACATTTTACTCAATTCCATACAGATGTACATATATAATCCAAGATGTTTATTCATTATAGTGCCTCATTTTCTTCATATATGTTTATTTAAGCATCATGTTTGGCTGTGATAGCTTAATGTTAGCCCTCTTATAGCTGTTTGAGTAAATCAAGCATCAGAATCAGCTTTGTTGGCTAAGTGTGCTTGCACACACAAGGAATTTGCTTCCAGCCTTCAGGTGCTTCCTGTACTCACACTGAGTGCAACACACAATGGGGTATAAGAAAGAAACATATTATATATTATATAATATATATTATATAAGTAGAAAAGTATAAGTAAGAAAAGGAGAATAAAATAGAACAGTTTAAAAATAATACAGATCAATATAACCAATACACTGTACTGAATATGTTGAACACACATGTGCAGTAAAACAACAGGCTTTGTACCATGTACGCCATGCAGTGTTTGATCGGCATGTAGAAGCCATATTGCTTACAAATCTCTATGTTGTTTTTTTTTTTATCATTATTATGGTTTATGATGTCAGTGATAATGCCAATGTTCTGAGGATGCAGCAAAAATGCTAGGAAAAGTAGGTCTACACAAGGTCTACTTAAGAATGCTAATTGGTCCATAAGTCACATTTTTAATGGTTTAAGGAAACAAATCATGAGAAAAAAATTCACTGCACGCCTTATTGTATTTTTATTTTACAAGACGTACGCTTGTTTATAAGTGTAGAAACATGAATAGCACCTCAGAGACCAAGTTGAGTCAGATTGCATTGAATAGGGGGTCCATAGAGAGATAAGCCATTCAAGTTTTATAACAATAGCTCAGTGTTATTCCTGTCAAATGGGGATAAATGTTTTTTAATGGCTTGAGTCAAGGAATCGGGCCAAGAAAGAATTTCCACTGATGACCTTATTGTGCTTGTTATGATATACAAATTGGATTTGATCCTGAGAAACAATTATTTAAGCTTAACTCCTCCACCTGTAGGTGACCATCCCCCAGTCTTTATATATATGCGGACAAAACTTTGCACCGAACGTCAGTCAGTCCAGAATTACAGCTGTTTCAGGATATACAGCTCCACCCCATTAGGATCGATTGGCATGTGGCAATTTCAACATGTTTTGAAGACTAGCTTTACAGTTTTGGCTGCACAAATCTTTATAGTTGAGAAAAAAAATAATAAGGAGGAAAAAACCTAAAAAAAAAAAAAAAAAAAGATCTGTGATCCTGTGGGGGACAAGAACCCATTGTAAATAGCACTTAGTTGATAGTTCATGCAAAGTTGCACAGAACACTAAAGCAACCATAGATGAATATACTGCTGAAGTTTTGTGACCTTAGCTCAATGTGAATTGCATGCTGAAATCTGATTGGCCTGATAGCAGCCATGATTTGAAGCACTCCAGTCACCATTAGAAATCCATATACAGATTATCACAACAATGCAGTATACCAAATTTAAGCTCAATCGGGCTTACAGCTCCTGAGATACTGGAACTCAACCCCATCCCCTATAGATGACCACAACCCAACCTTAGCTGTTAGTCCTGACCAAGCCTTTCACATTTTCTGAAATCCAAGCAATATGTAATGTGTTAAAACTCTTTACGTAAATTAATCTCCACCACGCAGTGATTGAATGGTATGTGGCAGCCATATTGTTTAAAAATCTCAGCATGTTTTTGATCATTGTTGAGGTTAAGATGCTCCTGGGTCATTTGACACCAGTTTTGTAAAGACATAGCAAGAAACCTAGGACGATTTTGCATATTATCATATACAAATTATCATAAATTTGTGTTGGAGGGACTAAATGGTCCAAAATGTCCATTTTTATGGTGTAAACATATCAGAATCAGCAATTTCACTCACTCTACACCTTATTTGACAAGATTTATGCTTGTTTTTAAGTGCCTTGTATCCAATGGTAAATTTGCATGAGGTTGCAGATCCATAGAGGGATCTACTATTCAAGTTTAAAGTACAAAAATTAAGTTTGAGTAAGTCGTACACCATACAGTGATTGCCATACTGTCTACCTATATGTTTGGTATTAAGCGCAAAAACAAATAGCGCAGTACCTAGTTTGAATAAGGTTGCATCATTTCCTAACAATTTCCAAGAGAAACCTACCATTCAAGTAGGTCAATGGTAACCTTTACTGATTGCCTACTGAAATCTGATAAGAGGTCATCAAGACTCATTTTACAGATAAGCACACCAGGGTTATATATCTAATTTCATATTTGTGAAGAACTTAACTCCACTGCCTACACCTCCTAAGACCATCAGCACTTGTTTTCAAGGAGATATACTAATTCTGATGGTAATATATCAAGCTTCTGCTGAGATAATGCCTGCTGAGATTAATACCCTAATAACTGCTCGACTGGTTCCTCCATCTCTCAAGACGCAAGGAAGACATGCATCTAAACTCTTCTGTTTTGGCACCTAGGTGGTGGAATGAACTCCCCCTTGATGTCCGAACAGCTGAGTCACTGGGTGTCTTCAAACGACGACTAAAGACTTACCTCTTTCGGAAGTACTTGGACTTTAATTTATTCTTCACTTTAATATTTAAAAAAAAAAAACCAAAAAAAAAAAAACCTTTCTGTATTACTTGCCAACAGTTTTTAGTATGATTGTATTCTTAGCTCCCGTCCTAATGAGCCAGTATCAGAATATATTTAATGATACAGACTTCAAAGCACTTATGTAAGTCGCTCTGGATAAGAGCGTCTGCCAAATGTTGTAAATGTAAATGTAAATAATGCCTCAATGCCTGTCTCAAGTTGCAAATGAACTCTGGGCTTGTTTATTAACTTCAGGTCACATTGCTAAACATATGCGCCAAGTTTGGTGTCAAAAAGTAAGTGTTATTGAGAAATGGTCTCACTTCCTGTTTGGCAGTTTCACCAGGAAATTGAATTGTAATCCAAATTTCATGATGATTGAACAAAATTTGTAGGAGAATAAAAAACAATTTTTCTGGTAACACAAATTGGCTGACTTCTTGTACGGCAAATCACAAATTTGTCGAGATCCAGCACTAATTAAGACAAAGAAATGATCTTGAAGTTGTGTCTGTGCTTGGATTTCTTGCTACGTTTCAAAGACGTGACCGATCAGGTACGTCTCAACATACTTCCGAATGGAAAGCGCATGCCATCATCAGGAAAGCGTTCTTCCTCCAACCCTAGGGATGACGTGCTTACTGTACATCAGCACCTCATCATGCCTTTGCAAAACAAAGGTTTCTGACTTAAATGTGAGGAACTCAGATACCCGTTTAATTTGCATAGCAAGCTTTATTTTTTCGATTGCCATACTTGCTTTAATGTTGAACTAATGTCTAACTAACTAAAATGTTTAGTCGTCATTTTGCACTTTCTGCTTTGTGAGCTTTTATGGAGTTCTGACGGCAAATCAGTTGTGCCAGGCATGCACCCGGCCATTTCGAATGATTTATCAGTGTACACACATGAACATGAGGAAAATCAGCCTTCGGAAACTCTATTTACACCCCTTAAACGGTTGATAAATCGGTCCCAATGCACCACAGCAGCCCAGAGTTGAAACGTATACAACAAATTAACAGCAAGAAATAATTTGGGGAGGAAAAAGACTTTTATTACATCAAATGCCAAATAAATCCCAAAGCTGCTGTATACATGCACTGCACATTTATCAGCTAAAAGGATTCGAGATAATTAAGATCTAATCATGAAAAGTATTTACACAATATGCTCACTCATACTGTGTCAGTGGGTTTGTGGATCTGCGCATCTGAGTATTGGTTATATTTGACTTTTGCGAATGTTCGGGCACAAAATAGCACAAAAAGAACGATTTTCATAGGGTTTTATGCAAATGGAATGGATGTTTGATTCGGAACATTTCAAAGAAATGATGCTGTGTAAATTAATCTCAGTAGTAAGAGTCAGAGCCACACCTCTCAGGTCTTAAACATGTATACTGATACATGCGCTGCACTGCTGAAGCTGCACTGTAATTCTAATCTTATAGCAATTTTATGGACTATTCATTCATTTTCAGTAATTGCATTATGAGGTTCTGGATCATATTGGATTCAGAGCTTATCCCAGGGCGTGTGGCAGGGACACGCCATGAATGAGAGGCCAGCCTTATAGACTATTATGAGCGTTAATTTGACATATGGCCCTTCTAAAGATTCTTGACCAAATGTATTCAAAAACTTGACCCTGCATTTACGTCTAAAGGTCAAACTGTACAAAAAGATTGTTCTGATCCATCTTCCTGAGACAAAACACACGTTTGGAAAAATTTTATTTAGAACTAGACCATTCTAAACATCTATTCATACTGCCTATGACACTTTCCTTTTTTTTTTTTTTCTTCATCTCATCCAGGCTCCACGGTTCATGCTTGCCACTGGAGGCATGACGGGTGGCATGAGCACTTGCGGCTGCCCCGGAGGTACTGGTGGAGGTGGATACCCAGCAGGTAAAGCCATGCCTGGGGGTGGCATACGTGGTGGAGGAGGTGGGTAGCTGTGGTTGTAGCCTGGTGGTGGGTATGCTGGAGTGGGTGGAGGAAGATTGGGGGGAGGGTAAGATGCAGGTGGGGGTGGGCCTGGCGGAGGGGCACTGGGAGGCGGGTAAACATGTTGGTGGTAAGGCATCCCGTAAGAGGGTGGCAAATGGGGGTAGGATGGTGCATCTGTCTTCATCATGGACTGCAGGCTCTGATAGCCTTCGCTCGACATGTATGAGCTGGTCGTGGACATGCCCATTATGTAGCTGGAGGGTGGCGGCGGAGGCGGGCGGTGAGGCAGAGGGGGCGGAGCTCCATGCGGTGGAGGTGGGGCCTTTGGTAAGTCTGAATCAGCAGAAGCTGCTGGGTCTGCTTCTGTAGGAGGGGCGGGGGCTGAGGGTGGCGGTTTGCGATCTATAAACACAATTTTTGTTTTAATAATAGTAAAGCCAACACATCCATAAATTAAATGAAAATAAAGTGTGCAGTACCAGACTCACCAAGAGGCTGGTTAACTGGTAGGGGAGGCATTGGGCTCTCCAGTCGGGGTATTTTAGAACCAACTTGCTCTAAAAAAACCAAAACAAAAACATGCAAAGCCTTTAATATTTTTAAACAACTGACAGTACATCTATACATTTCTACAAATTGCCCATCCTTACCTGTGGCAACTTTTGGCTCTTCTTTTGGAGAAGGCTTAACAAAACAACAACAAAAAAAACCCGTTAAAACATTTCAACTGTGCTTTAACAATTTCTGTGGTAAATTTTAAAGTAGTTCATTGTAGGAATGACGTATCTGTAGTAATTTCATGATGCATCATTTTCATTTGAACTAAAACATTTCTAAAGCAATGCACTTTTTATTGTCTTTAGTATATCTAAAATGACAGATCTGAATCTAGTAGCTCGTTTGCAAAGAACCACTTCCATATCGCCTCCTCCTTCACCCTCCTTCCTGAATACTGATTACCTCACCACCTTCTTTGACGAGAAGGCCCTTAACTCCTACCCCTAATCCATCACTATATGTTCAGTCCTCTTTCTATGAAAGCTGTCTCCTTTATCAACAGACCATCTTGTCCTGCAATCGCACAACCTGCCTGTTGAATCCCATTTCCTGGCGGTCCCGGGAAACGAACCAGAGACCTTTCGGTCCCAATCCCAATTCTCTAGCCTTCAGGCCACGGCTGACAGCATGCCAATTCTTGGAAGGATGGCCATGTCAGGTTACATACATCATAAATACAGACTCCCCACTGGTGTTCCACAAGTCTCAATGCTGAGTCCTCTTCTGTTCTCCGTCTATACCCAGTCTCTAGATGAGGTCTTCTCCTCACATAGGTATTCTTACCACTGCTATGCTAATGACACTTGACTCGTCCTAGTCATTCCCCCGTACGACACTCATGTTTCTGCACGTCTCAGCATGTCTGGCAGACATCTAATCATTGACAGCAGCTCATCAGCTGAAACCAATTCCAGCAAAACCGAGCTGCTGGAGATGCACCTCCATGCCAAGACCTCATGATCTCACCGTCCGTCATTGCACACAGCCTTGAGGAAACAATATGTAAACAATCACATCGTTCATGCAGGGTTCTTGTCTACGACACTAGGTGGACCTGGTCATTTCTATCCACAGAGGCCACTCAGGTGCTCGTTCCGTTCCTTCTCATTTCGAAACAGGACTACTGTAAGTCACTCTTGGCAGGTCTACCCCATGCAATCCGATCTGACCTCTGCAAAGCCTCCACAATGCAGCTGCACGACTTGTTTTCATCTCCCCAAGTTCTCTGCCATTGTTACGCTTCCTCCACTGGCTGCCCACAGCAGATGAAAAAACATTGATGCTGGTCTACAAAGCCAAAAACGATTCTAAAGAGAGGTGCAGACTTTAACCCGCTATTCATCACTATTATTTTTTTTGTAGGGTCCAGAATGAAATCAAACGGCGGGCTGTTTTGACCGCAACCCTTCACCCAAATCTCAACATCCGCTCTCAGCATTCGGGGTCTCTGCATTGTGCCAAAGGCTAAACAACTTTGCGTAAGAAGTCATAGTATGAACCATAACGCTCTTCTGCCTGAAAGACCTTCAGCACACATTTGTGGTGGAAAAAAAAAAAAACAGTGAAAAGATAAATATTAATAACTCAAGCACATGCGATTGTTGCCATTACTAAGATTTCCTAAATCAGCAAGATAAATAAATGACCATTACGGTTCTGCTATAAAGCCTGAGTCACGCAAGCATCCGAGTCTGCTAGTATCTATATCAATCAAATATACGTAACAAAAATATCTATTTGATATATAAAATTAACTTGTATAAGAAACGATAACTGTTTTGTTTCACCGGATACGATTAGTTTTTACGCTTATTTCACTGTAACACCTTTTCGGCCTTGCCTTTTTTTATGACTAAGCCAACAAGGTTGTGTTCGGTAGGTAATCCTGGGCAGCAGATGAAATGTCTGAAACAGGTTTTCTTCAAAATGTGTCCATATTGTTTGAAATATATTGATGTAAAAGATATTTCAGGCATAAAAATAAGTAACAAGAAGGGTGATGATGGAGGCACCCCCATTGACACCACTGGGTTTTTTTTTTTATGTATTCTTTTGTGCTACAAAACTTTCCTGTGCCACAGAACCAGTTCTAGGCCATTGTTTACAAGTTGCTATGCAGCTTGTTCGGTCAGCTTAAAAGGTGATCAGTTATCAGTAGAGACAGAAACAGACTGCATTGTCAGTTAAGCATGCTGAACACTAAAAGTTGGGCACAAGGCCCTTAAAATGAAAATGTCATCTTGGGTACTTTTAAACAAAAACAATTACAGGATATTCCTTAAGTATCAGAAAGCTAAATTCAAACACTTTTAAGCGCTTCAAGGTTCTGTGCGACTCCTGTGGTATCTGTCTAACGGACACCATCACCTGCAATCTAACAGATACAAAGACCAAGCGGGACGCCTCACGTGTTGCCGTTTCAGCTGGCGTGGCGGGCTGGCCTGAGGAGAATTCTTCTTGGAAGGTGGCAGAGCTACAGGGTTTCCTCCTGGCTGACTGAGCAGGCCAATAGGAGAAGGCTGTGGCTTGTCTTTCTCCTGCATTTGGGGCTGCTGTGGAATCGGCTGCTTGCCCTGAGAGTACAGATCCAGGATTTGGTGGCAGATGTCTGAGTGAAGAAAAAAACCCCAATGACAAGATCATGGAAGAGCTAGGGTTAGGGTTAGAATGATTTAGAGGATGTAAAATTAGACAATATCATGGCAATATTTGGATTGACAAACCTTTGTCTCGTACAGTTTTGTGAGAATATTCGCTGGTCAGGTTCTCTAAGGATCTTGAAGAACCTGGCAGTTTTTTCTGGGTGAGGCTTAAACATTATTTCCTTTAAAAAAAATGTTGAATATCTACCAAAACAGCGGCTGTCTGGGCGAAAATAGTGCTAGAAATTCGTGACCTCTTTAAAGATCAAAGATGTGCGTCATTTCAATTATGCAATCTTATTTCCTTTCTTTTCTTGGTTGTCATGTTGCACGCACATGTTTTCTTTGGTGATGGAAAACATTTTTTTACGGCGATGTCGGTCACTGTTCCGTTTGCCTGTCTTCCAAAAAACCTTTAAAAATTTAATCGCTAGCACATTCTTCAGTTTGAACAAAATCTGCCTTGAAAACAGGCAGCGTATTTATTTCATATTTTTTGTAACGCTTGCCACAGCTTCAGAGACTAGGATCCTGCCAGACATAATGAAATTTCGCAAGGGTTTAACGTTTCAGTGTTGAGCTTTAAAAAGCAGCTGGGTGAAGCTTATGGAGAAGGTTGCCAGGTTTCAGAAAGATTCCAACCTCGACTACAACTCCGCATGAAAAGACTCGAAACTAATCCAAGATGATCAGGAATTGAGAAATAAGACAGATATGTCCAGCTTTTCCTGTTTGTTCAATGGACAAGAGTGAACAGAGGTGTATATTACTGATCTGCTGCATATATTTGCAATACGTGGGCGTTCCAGAGGAACCTGGCAACCCTACACACATTTACTTTATCACATTTATTTTATCTTTATTAAATGGTGGTTTTCCAACCTTATTAAAAAAAAAAAAAAAAAAAAAAAAAGTGTCCTCATAAAAATGTACGGGCATTATAATGCACCGCAGTTTGCCATTTTGACTGTAAGCGCATCTGAGCTTCTGATCGTGTGTCCGATCAACGTTTCTGAGCTTTTGTGAATCGGTTTCTTGATTTGAGAAAAACACTGTTATATTGAAACATTAACACAGATTTGCGTACTCGGTAACATTAGACGGAACGTTCAGGAGTTAGAGAGTTTGTGTTTTCCAGTGTTAGTACACTTATTATGGGTTGCCCCTCAGTTGTGCGTTACCATAGCAACATGCAACACAGATGTGGGTTGTTTGGGAGCTATTTCCATTGATGGAGCCAAAACAAAAACCCAAACGAATTATTCGGCCATATTGTGTCTGAAATCGTAGTTACCGATTTTAATTGAATGTTTATAGAACGGTTGTATAAAAGCGCCGCACTTGTGCTGCTGGACTCGAGATCAGCACGGCTCTGATCACCCGTGTCCTTGCGTCCACTAGGGTTGGGTATCGTTTTGAATTTGATCGTTTCACATTTCAAATGTTTACATACCAAAAACATACATTCTGAACATTCACAACGTAAACAGTAGCAGCGGTCCATCTTTCACACGGCTGTGATGTTAGCCATGAACGCTAGCTCGTATTGGACTAGCTGTCGCGTGATGCCACGTAGGCACGTCCTGAAGAATGACTACGTACGTCTTTGTAGATATGTGGCCTTTGTTTGCAATACTAAAAGGGATATCATGACATCAGGAACCCATAATTAATTAATTAAATTTTTTTTATTTTATTATTATTTTTTTTTAACACAGGTATCCAGAACTTGGCATTTTGGATTCAGATCCGGTTTCGGTTCCCAACCCTAGTGCCTAGAACAGCTCTTGTTCACGCAATACTGCTTAAATTTAAAATGTACAGACTACACCTACATAGTTCAGATTTTATACTGTCTAGGATTTGACTGCATTAAGCCACAACAATTGTTCCTGAATATTGTTTCATATAAAAGCACAATGTTGGCACAATTAAGCTTCACAAGCTTCTTTATCCAAAAATGCTGCATGTTGCCATAGTAACGGAGTTATGTTTAGCCTAATCAAAATTGATAGGACTTAGCTGTGCTTGTCGGGCTTATTGAGTATCGAGCTTTACGGAATAACCCTCGGGTGAGCGGTCGATACACACAGAGAACCTGAACACGTTTGGTTGAATGTCACGTTCCGGTTCCTACCCTCCAACAGCTCCACAGGGACGTCTTGTACGAACTGCTCCCACCATCGGCGAGACGACTGTTTGGACGTCCACTCCTGGATGTCAAACTTACACAGGCGACCAGCCAAGTACATGACCGCCACCGCTATGATCTCTGGCTCCCACTGCAGCGAAAGCATGGTGCACAGGCTGAGGAAGCAAAGGTTACAGGCTGAATTAGCACTTCCTAACGTCTAATACCAAAATAAACAAGACTCGCACATTATCCACAAGTGCCATAAAGCATGCATGTTTTCTTTCCCCCCACCACATCCTTTCAGAAAATACACCCTAAACAGCCGGGAAAATAGGAAATGGTAGCCAATATTTTTTTCAAACAATGAAATTCTGAGCCAATGTTTCGGTCTTTCGTCAGCAAGTTTATCTATTTTCAAAGGTTTCCTACAATGCCAAACTGTTAACAGTGGTAACAATGAGACCTAGCCCTTGCTTCATCACCATATAAAGAGACAGGATCAGTGTAGGAGCGCTTTACTGGTGAGGTCTGTAACACTACAGCATGCAAAGACATCCTATACAACCGGCTCACTGTTCCGACTTTGTGGGAAAAGTTTGCGGAAGAACAATATATGGGAGAGACGGTCAGGGGTGCACATACTTTTGGCCATATAGCGTACATAGTGTGCAGTGATCGTTGAAAACAAAAACAACAACATTAAACGCTCACCTATCGTTCACAAACGTCCAGGCCATCTGAACCAGCTTCTGCACTTTATTTTTGTCTCCTGAAAAATACAAGTTCACTAAAGGAAAAACGCACTCATGACTTTTAAATAATAATAATAATAATAATAATAATAATAATAATAAGAGGGAGAAGAAAAACGACAGTTTCCACACCTTTCAGTTGTTTGGCGTAACGCAGAAGAAACTGATACGGATGCTCCACTTGCAAATCAAACTTGATCGTCTGGAGCAATATTCTCTCCAGCACCATAACTTCTTCCTGTGCGTAAACAGCAACCATTCCATCAGAAATATTATCTACAGAGCCGCTCGGGAGGACGGATCCGGGCACGATCGGGTTCGTTCTATTACCCTGCGCTAGAAATTGATCACCACCTAAACAGACTGGCTCACGGGTTCTTAGTGAAGTTTAGAGGTAGGTACAGACATAACGAGACCTCCTGATCCGTCGACATCCTGTTTTAGGAAATTATTGATGCTGGAAACGTGAATAAACGGTAAATACCACAAAAGAACAAACATCAGGACCAAATAAATATTAACGCCAAAGAGATCTTTAGAATAAAAAAAATCTGAACAAAGCCAAAGCTACTGAGAAACCACGAGTCGGAGGCAATCCTAGTTAACTGTGACGAACGAAAGAAGAGCTGCTTTTACACACGGGGTTGTAAACAAGGATGAATATCTTTCCCACACGTGCAACAGGAAGTCATCGAGTTGTGTGTCTATTTAAGCATGACGGAGGCCACTGTGTTCAACAGGACTGGATTTCTAGACTTTAAAGTGTTATAGCGGGTGAAAGTGAGTGATGGCTCAAATATCGAGCTTAACAGAGCTGGAATGGGTCTGATCTGCGGTGTGCGTCCCTCTGCTCACCTTCGGATCGTCCCCAAACTGCGCAAACTGCACGTCGTTAAGCAGGCTGCGCGCCGTTTTGATGATGTCTTTACACTTCTTTGGAGTCTCCTCGACCTTTCCAGCTAGAAACAGGCAGCAGGCTCCGGTCACCTGAAAACAAATAAACAAACACCGATTCATTAACCGCACAGATTTCCACTCCGGTATACAGATGTTGCGATTAACCAGGACACGAGTGACCACGCGTACCAAACTCCTGGAACTTTAATCTCCATGGTGCCTATAAAGAATTTAAATAAATATTGTTTGCAAAAATGGGCATACTTACATATCTTGGAAACTGTTTAAAAGAGTGAAACATGTAGAACCGGTGGAAGTATATAATTCCTGTAGCCAAGGTATCATAATGTCTAATAAAGGAGAAACGGTCAAGGATGAAAACACGGAATACCTCTACGAAGCCCTACAAAGCTGTAAACCTGGCTGAAAGACCGTACGTTACCATACGTCACTGTTGGCAACCCGATAAGGGCGTCTACTTTGTTAATATAAGAAGTCAACTACTTTAACAACTACTTTATTAAAATTCTAGTAGGTTTACATGGACCGAGTTTACTGGCTTTTTAAACAAACAAATAAACAAACTCGAAGATCCCAGAAGCTCATGGAATGACTTTTAAAAGCTTCCGATTGGCCAATTGTCAATCAGGAGTTAAACAGGGCCTGACTTTAGGGCCTGTGCATTTTTGTCCTCGAAACTATCAGAAAATCCAAGCAACTCAACCAAGACCTTAAAAAAAATTAGGACTTCTACAAGTCTAGTTCCTCCTTCAGAGCGGTTTTCATCACCACGGCCTGGAACACC
>JAQQZR010000012.1:21497603-21507861 GCA_030068235.1 Notoglanidium macrostoma | reverse complement strand
GCCCGAAGATGCTGGGATTGGCTCCAGCTTCCCCGCGACCCAGATGGATAAAGCGGTATAGATAATGGATGGATGGGAATGACAATGCTGCCAAAAAATAAAGAAGTGTGTGTACCTGCTCCTTGGTAAATTGGTGTGCCGAAAGGATGTGTTGACCCACTAAAGGGTGAAGCAGAGGCGAAGTCTGGAGGTGAGACACGGCTGGAGCCTGGCTCATCTGAGGGGAGAGGATTCTGGCTAGCGGAGGAGGGTGTGTGCATCCCTCTGCAACCGGGGCCAATTCTGAGAGCGGGAAAGAAAAATAAATACATGTCTAAAAATATAGAGTAAATTAAAACCTGTAAATTCTTTTCGAGGTTTTACATGTTCACAAATGTTCAGAGCACAACACCGAAGACGTGTCTTCATCTTCATAAATGTCAGGGACGAACAGCATCATGAGATTTGCATTTTCATAAAAAAAATAAATGAAAATAAAATAAAATAAAATAAAAGATTAATGCATTTTTCATCAGTGATGTCAAAATAAACACTTGAATGTTGGATTTTTTTTTATTTTATTTTATTTATTTTTTTAAAAGATACCTTGTTTTACTGTTAGGTGCCTAACATGCTTAAGAAAATGTAAACCTGACAAAATTTATTTCATGTCACTTAATGGAGGAAAAAGGGGCTCTGTGTACGAGTGCTGTTTATGGTATGCTTCATTTTCAACTTGTAATTTTCCCACCTCCATCCAGTAAAGATTTACTACGTTAACTTTCCGTAGTCTTCTCAACTACCAGTTTTTTCCACATTTATGGTATGATGTCACATCAACAAGTCTCGCTTCTCTACTTGTACAGCAATATTCTTTAGATCAGTTCATATACAGACACAGTATGTGGTTAAATCTAGAACACCGACCATAATGATCAATTATCAAAATTAGCATTAGCACTAATATAGCTGGCTAGCTTGTTGCTAATGCTGCTCGTTATTGTCCTCTATTGTTGCTGTGCTACGATTTCAAATGTTTCATGAAGTTTAAAGTACCTACAAAGCACTTCATGGATTAGCACCTTCATACGTAACTTTTTACCGTTTATACTCCTTCCAGAACTTTGCATACCAAGAGCTAAACAGTTAGACGTAAACATACAGAGGTGAGGCAGCTTGTAGCTATTATGCCCCAAAATAATGAAACATTCTTCCAGAACCTATTCTGGACGCGGAGACGATTACCTTTTTAAAAAGCCAATATATTGTGCATCAATAAATCATGATAAAAATTTATGAAAATGAATTAAATAAAAATGAACCTGAATTCATCTCTAAGGCTTTCCTAGCTGTAATTGCATTAGTTAGACAGCAAAGGGTGGAATAACATACAAAAGCAGGAACACGTGTGACTTCACTGTAGGCGGAAGTGACACAGCTCTGATGCCGCGAAAACACAAAAGATAAACAGTTCTGAAGTGGGAAAGAGCTTTTGTGCGATTAACTTTACAAACAGATGCAACAAGACATCAGAGTGATCTTTTTTACAGACTTTCAAAAGCTAAAGAGAAGCAAATGGAGGCAGTTGTTTTATGTGTAAGCGTTTTCATTTTTAAGAAATAGTTTGTTATTTTAACTTTGTTTCATTTATAATAAAAGGAATATTTTGGTTAAAACCCTATTATATTTTACCTTGTTTGTAAACAGTTGTTGGTTATTAAGAAATATGTATTTTTTTGATTTCCTTTTTCTTTCCAGAAATATGGTGAAAGAATCGGATCATGACATGTCTACTTTTTACTTATTTGAGTTCATTTTACTAGATTGCTTTATTTCATAAAGTGTCATTTTTCTTTTTCTTTCTCAGTTTTATGTATCCCACCTACCATCATTTTATGCCTCTTTTTATTTTCAATCTTTTATCATTTTATAATCTACCTACCTGTAATCTCAAATGTTCTGTTATCCCTAATGCACTTTGAGCTGTGTTCATGTATGTAAGGCAGCACATAAATAAAGTTTATTACCACTTAACAAGGCTCCATGAACGCAGCAAGTTATCCCAAGCCTGCCTCTCATTCCCCTGTAAACGCAGGTGTGTTGCACTCTATATCTCGTCATTAAGTTGTTTTGATGTATAAATTACATTGAACTCTGCCATTAAGTGGATTTAGAAGATACTTTGACACGCACACAGCATGAAACGCTTAGTCTGGATAGCAAGTGAATCTGTCCAAGCGAACAGCTTTCAGCATTTCTGCCTCTTGGTGAGCAGTATTAATCTCAAAGTAGGAATTATTCACAGGTGTTTTTGTTTAATTATTTAAAAAGTGCAAATCTTTTCCAGGGAAATGAAACCAGTGCAGCCCCAAATTAGTACCTGGAGGCAGCCCAGGATCAGAAGTGTGATGGACTCGAGGAGGGAGCATAAAACGGTCTCCAGCTGATCGACGTGGACTCGCCCCACGAGCACGCAGAGATTCACCTGGAGTCGCTTGTCTGGGATGCTCAGGAGTCTGAGGAACACAAAAGAACGCAATCGTGCGATGAAATATCCTTCGGAGCACAATGCAGGCTGCATTCTCACAAGAGAGAAGTAGAACATGGTGAACAACTAACTCAAGTGTTACCTTTTGGGCATCCTTGGGTATTTCAGGGACTAATGACTGATTTGAAACTGCTGGCCACGTCTTCACGTCCTCACCGTAACCGGGAGGGACCAGCACCTGAACGCGTCACACAGGACAAGGGTGGTTAAAGCCCATTACATTACATGTTGGAAAAAAAAAACATTTCTCACCATCATGCAGCTAGGAAACCCAAAAACTCACCTGTCCATCAATGTAGGCTACCTCTCCTCTCAGCACTACTCGCATGACTTTACCCTTCACTCTCATGCCCTCGAAAGGAGTCCACTTCGACTTGGTGAACTGCATGTGCTTCGGGATGATCCACTCTTGCTCCAGATCCACCTAGGAAATATAATTTGTTACGACCAAAAGACAAACGGAATTACAACGGTCTTACAATTTATTCACCTACTCCTCTGCTCTGCTTGGGATGTTTATATGTATTTGTTTTTATTATTTACCATAAGCAAATGCGCTATATAAGAAGTCATTTTTTAACATCTGACCTCCACGTAGGTATTCTCTTGAGGAGGAAGAGAGAAAATTCTGGCTGGGTTGTCGTGAAGCCGTTTGACGATGTCGTCGATGGTGAGACGGCCTTCGCTGACGGCAGTGAGCAGCAGAGGCAGCATGGTTTCCAGGCCCGGGTAGCCTGGTGGAGGCTTTTCCGAGTCCTTCTCCTTCACCGAGTGCGGAGCTGCAATTGGATATACGCGCATAATACGCATGCTTGCCTGAATTAGTCCAATAATTTGGTTTTACCCAGTTCGATCCAAATCCTTACCATGGTCAGTGGCAAAACAGTCAATGATGTCCAGATTTTCCCACAGAGCCTCCATGTCCTCACGGGTGCCCAGCATGGGCCGCACCTGAGCCCTGCCGTCCCCTAGAACGGACACGTTGTCTTCACACAGGAAGAGGTGATGAGGCGCCACTTCACATGTCACCTGGATGCCTTTCTGCTTTGCAGCTCGAATGATCAGGATCTAATAAACAAAAAAAAAAAGGGAAGGGAATTTCAGGTTGTCTGATCAAAACTAATATATATACATATATATATATATATATATACACACACACACACACACTGTATATACACAGTGGCTTGTTGTCTTACCTCTTCTTTTTTGGCAATATGGCAAATGTGAACAGGTCTCTGGTAGAGCTGAGCGACCATCAAAATGGCCGCCACGGTCTGCTTCTCCGCATGGGCCACTATGGGTAAATGCTTCGGCCACTTTTCGAAATGCTGCATTGAAAAAGGATCATTACTCCATCTAGTGCTCATGATGCACACCCATTACGCTATTTATAAACTACAATACTTGGTACACACTGATAACTGACTATGGCATTTTAAATCTGCAATTAAATATATCCAGGAACTCCTTACCTCCATCCATAAAGAAACGTTGTCCATTTTTAACGTTGAGTAAGTATCGTTCAGGTACATCTTCAGACCAGCCGTGGCGTTTGCAATGGACGGCAGGATAGCGGCGTTATCGGAAACCGCTCCCACGTACAGAGCGTAGTCACAGCGACATCCCGCCTTCGCCAGCTGCACAGACAGACGGAGCGACATGACGCAAAACAATGCTGCATTCAGAAGCAAAAGAAACGTACAACATGTCTAACAGAGAACACGTTACCTTCTGGACCAGGGCTAGAGATCCGGGGTCGATTACAGCAGGGTTGGTGTTTGGCATGGCACACACCATGGTAACGCCTCCTGCCAGGGCAGCAGCTGTACCCGAGGAGAAATCCTCCTTGTAGGTGGCGCCGGGCTCTCGGAGGTGTACATGGACATCAACGAGGCCTACAGGAACAGAATCGAGGTTAAATACACAATATTTGGGGTTTTTTTTTTTCTGGTTAAAGACAAAATAAGAGAAGAAGCAGGATATACTAAATGACAGATGGAGGTTACCAGGTAAACGAATGAGTTTCTGGGAGGTCATGCTGTCGATGTGAGTCTTGATGGGAGGAGCTTGACCGATCTGTCTCAGCGCCTGCCGAAACACAGAGTTTCAAACCCGAAGGACACTGAAAAGTGACCCCAGCTAGTAGAAAGGAACAAAACGTTTCCTGACTGTTAGCAGATTCTCACCTGAACAAAGAGCTTGGTGCACTTGATATCGATGATCAGAGGTACAGAGTAGTCCACAGCCATGCGACGGGTTCGGTACCCTTTAGTGACGAAGGAGGACAAACGGCGGCCACCAGAATTCCTCATGGACAGGTTAATCACCATGTCAAAGTGGTTCTCCTCCAAGTAGTCCATGATGTTTCTCTGCTTGTCCTTGTTGGGGCAGTCACTTTCCTCTTCAAACGGCCAGTCTACAGCCATTACCTGGGGGTGCGAGGGAGGTAAAGGACTCATCGATTCTGCAGGCAGTGCTCTACATGCTCTACATATACACCCGGCCTTACAGGAAATAATAAAAAGCAGATAAGGTTAAAACATTTGGGCAACACAGAGAAGTCGGGTAGACGCTTTGCCATACTTTGATGCCATGTTCGGTGTAGAAGTCAGCAGTGCCCAAGCTGGCATACAGGTTATAGCCAAGACTCTCCAAAGCCTGAATTGTAGGGAGCAGCTCACTTTTATTCTAAAAAAAAGAAAAAAAGGAAAGACAAGACAGTAAAACAATAGAAGAAACATTCATGTTTCACAGCCAGCAATTAACCATGAATGACTGAAAAGGACACCTTGTAGCTGCCGATGGACAGGAGGATGTTTTTCTTAGGGATTTTGAAACCAGTACTGATCATGGCTTTCAGATACGCCTCATAACGGTTCTCGCCGAAGCAGGCCACCTCCCCGGTGCTGGTCATCTCCACACCCAGCACTACGTCGGCTCCGGCCAGCCGAGAGAAGGAGAACTGAGGAACCTTTCAGAAACACACGTAAACACACACTCGCGTTCACACACGTTCAACTGAGGATTCACCCTAATATGAGAACAAAAGCAAAAACATGAGACCACTTAGCATTATGCGAGGCAGACCATCCAGAATTACTGCCACCCTTCATGACCACAATCTTAATATATAAAAAGAATAACTCTGACAAGCAAAAAGGAATATTTTGAGCTCAAACATGCACTGTTTATACTGTTTAGCTATATTCAAATACATTTTTTTTTTACAAACCCTTTACAAAAAGACTTTTCTCTGAAACATTGGTTTAATAATAATTTAAAAAAATAGCAGCAATGATAACAACGATTGACTCCCTTACCTTAACTCCCACAATGCCATTCCCCGTCATTAGTCCCACAGCTTCCACTTCCTGTCCCATGATGACCTGGGTTGCCAAAGCCACAAGATCTACGCCCAGGGTTTTGGAGATGAATGGGAAGGAGCGTGACACTCGTACGTTGCACTCGATCACTTTCAACTGGTCATCCTGAATTCGCACACACAGACAGACAGAAACCGTGATTATAAAAGTTGGAATGATTTTGTAAATTTAAACCAAGTTGTATCTTTGCAATTTGCAGATCGCAAAACAAGTCAGTTCAATGCCCAGAAAAATTTTAAACATGAAAACACCGAAAATACAGTTATCTTGGCTGAACATCCTGTATGCGTTGTATACTCTCACCTTGGCGATGAGTTGCAGGTTAAATGGTCCTGTGACTTGGAGCTCCTGACCGATGGCATGCACAATCAGTTTAATGCGCTCCATGGTCTTCTGGTTGATGTCCTGCGGTGGCGTAACCAGCGTAGCGTCCCCAGAATGCACTCCGGCATTCTCGACGTGCTCGGACACAGCGATGGCGATGACCGCTCCGTCACACGCTACAGCATCCACGTCAATCTCCTGCAACACCGAGCGAGCCAAAGCGTTTCTTAAACTTTAACAGTTCATCAGAGCACGAAAGGACAACTACAAGCTACGCCCATCCTTCTCGGGAGGTCGTATTACGCCTGCAATTTTGTGTAGATTTACTGCACGGATTAAAACATTTCATCTTCTTTTGAACCTACTGCATGTGACTCACAGATAGTAACTGACCTTGGCTTCTTGGATAAATTTGGAGATAACAACAGGATGCTCTTTAGACACCGCAACAGCGCTGCTCAAGTACTTCTCCAGGTCACTGTGAGAGTAGGCGACATTCATGGCAGCTCCGCTGAGCACGTAGGACGGCCTCACTAGGCACGGGTAACCCACCGCCTCGCAAAACTGCATGGCTGACTGTACGAGGAAGGAGAATATCAGCCTAGACCTTTCTAGAGGGGGGCTTAAAGGCCGCAGGAAATTAGTGAGAAGGTAAAGTGATGATGTTTTAAAGTACCTCTGTATCAGACAGCTCTTTCCAGCGGGGTTGGCTGATCCCAATGGTGTCCAGCATCCTCGAAAACTTAAAGCGGTTCTCGGCTGAGTCGATAAACTCGGGCGAGGTGCCCAGGATGCGGCACTGCTGCCTGTGCAAGGACATGGCAATGTTGTTAGGGAGCTGACCTCCCATGGACAGGATCACTCCCTCCGGGTTCTCCATCTCGTACACGTCCATCACCGCCTAAGTGTTAAGAACGGAGTAATGATAAAACAGCAAATGTAAAATAATACACCTGATATTCAAAATGGTGTGAACACGTCAATGAAGGTGCATTCTGTATTGTTTTGTTTAAAAAAAAAATTATATCTACGACTTGCAAACGGTCATCTAGCCCAAAAGGCTAGCTCTTAAATTATAAAAATAACTATGGTGAACAATCTTGTGCAGCCAAAATAACATGCTCGGCTTCTAAAGCAAGGAGTCTTTCAGCACAAAACAAACGCTCAGGATCAGTGGCATATCATCATTTATTCCTGTAAGCCATCACAGTGGAGGAAATCCGGCAGCTTTAATTTAGAAGCAGACTGAACACTCACCTCAAACGAGATCTCATCAAAATACAGTCTGTCGCACATGTCGTAGTCTGTGCTAACCGTTTCGGGATTGTAGTTCATCATTATTGTCTTGTAACCCATCTGAAGACAGAAAAAAGAACCATAAACATAGAGAAACCATTTTCAGAGTTTACTGACGTATTTCTGCCTCGGTTCAGCAGCATAAACCTAATCAAGTAAACGAGAATCTAAAATCGCCACACATGTTCACTAGAGGTGTAACCAGACACTGAGCCCGATATACGGTGATGTCTCAATACGATACATTTGCAATCCAGCAAAAATAAGCACTGCCTGAATATCTGGCTTTTCTTCCTAAATAGTAAAAGGATAATAACTGAAACTTAATAATGACAGTGTTCGTGTGATCTGTTCAGACTCGTGCCAGGGTATAACGGAGTAAATTAGAATTCGAAAAAATGAAACATTGGGACGCTTGTCTACACGGTTGCCAGATCTCAGAAAAATGCCCGCCCAGATACTTCATCAAAAAAAACAAAAAAACAAAAAACAAAAACATAAATAAATAAAATGTACAAAATGATCTGAAACTAGCCCAAGAAAATCAGGCATTGTGAAAAGAACTCGGATTTTTATTTCTGATTTGTCGTGTCAAACTCTATCACAAAAGGGCAACCTTGCAAACCGCAGGGCGTGTCTGAAGCACAGGTCTGATTTAATTTGACGTTAGGCTGTTGGCTACTTGTACCATGAATCACGCAGCTCCCTTGAGCTCGAACATGTTTTTGAATTCTGCGTTCTTCTCTTTCTGAATATGAACCAACTGGGAAATGTGGTCTTAAAGGAGAGAGAGAGCGAGAGCGAGAGAGAGAGAGAGAGAGAGGGATATATTACTAGCTCATGAAAATATAGTGCGATTAGGAATTAAGAGAAGAAAGCCTGTTAAACCCCTGTAGCGTCTCCTGATTAGAGATAACGAGGATGTGAACCATTTTGCCTCAGACGTGCCCACGTGACAGCACTCCAGTGTTGTTGCATTTTTTGGGACAGTTTTGACAACAAATCAGATCAGAACTTGTTTTCTGCATCTCACATTATATAATTAGGATTCTACGATAAAATGGCCCATTTTATTATGCAGGCTGTTGAATGTCTATCACATGAAATACCAGATCATACCGTACACTGCCTCCCAGTGGGGTGTAGTCGTAACCGCACAAGCCTCACCTTCCTAAGCTCCTTAATGCAACCCACGGCACACCAGTCGAACTCCACGCTGCTGCCGATGCGGTAGACTCCCGAGCCGATCACCATGACGTGAGGCTCCTCGAAGGCCACGTCACTCTCCGTGCCATGATAAGTCAGGTACAGGTAGTTGGTGTGGGCCGGCCACTCAGCAGCCACCGTGTCGATCTGCTTTACCATCGGCAAAATCCTCCGATCGTGCCTCAGCTTCCTGACGGCCAGCTCGGTGCTGAAGACGGCGAAAGAAATCGACAGGAACGTCAAACATCTGCATAACCGAAATGATCCGACAGAATCAAATATGACTTGCTGCAGACCTTTGCACAGAGAGAGCGATCTGCTTGTCCGAGAAGCCCAGCTGCTTCGCCCTTCTCATCACCTCGGCCGGCATTGCACTTTCGTCCTGATTAAACGTTTCCAGGAGCTTCTCGTGATCGATGATGTTTTTCATCTTGCACAGGAACCAGCGGTCGATTTTGGTCAGCTCGTACAGACGATCTACGCTGTAGTCGGAATACAGGGCTGCCGCCAGCACGAAGATCCGCTTGTCTGTAGGAATCTGAAGCTCCTGAGGAGCAAAAGAAAAGAAAAAGAGAAGATTCTGAGCTTTTCATTTGAACAATCATCATCATCATTTTATATATGCAATCTTTAGGTCTAACCTGTTCAGAAACTGGTTTGATGGTATGGTCGAAGCCAACACAGTTCTCATCTACCATCCTGAGAGCTTTCTGGAAAGCCTCCTCAAAGCTGCGCCCAATGGCCATCACTTCCCCTGGAGAGTAAACAAGAGCGTGAGTGTTTTTAAAAAAAAAAGTCAGATATAGCAGCAGTGGATTCATTACGATGGTAGTAAAATAATTTTTTATAAATGTACTCTATTAGCACTGGATTATTAAATGATAAAGGGGGGTTCTGAACATCTCTTCCTCCAAGCACTGACATGCTGATGACCTTCGTCCATATAGAAAGTAAGGAATTCTGTCTCTTAAATCCTTCCCTGTCCTTCTCATGGCCTTTTCTTCTGTATGTTCAGTACCAGAAAAAATGTTGGTCATAGTTTTTTTTTTCTTTATTTTGACTATTTTCTACATTTTAGAACAATCCTGAAGACATCAAAACAAAAAAAGCGTGAATCGGATTTATGTTTCAAATTCTTTAGGTTCTTCGTGGTTTCCTTTGATGAAGCTTTGCACGCTATCGGCATTATCTGTAGTCACCTGCAATGCTTTTTATTAACAGCTGAGCCTTGTCTAACGTTCATTAGTGGAATTTCTTGCCTTCTTAATGTGTGTGAGATCATCAGTTGTGTTGTGTGGCGGTAGTGTTGGTGTACAGAAAATAGCTCTATTCCACAACTGGAGTAATCCATATTACGTCAAGAACCGCTCGGCTAAGTAGAGAGAAATGACAGAACATCGCTGCTTTAAGACATGATAAAAATGAAGAAAAAACAATGAATTGGAGTCAAGCTCGCGGTCTTCCAATGAGACGGCAATCCCATGATGATGCGATCCCAGCGCACTATAAAAATCCTTCG
>JAQQZR010000012.1:21456628-21492250 GCA_030068235.1 Notoglanidium macrostoma | reverse complement strand
CTTCAGCCTAAGCTGGAAGAATTTACTACTACACCACTACTACTACACCCTCAGAAGAACTGGAGAGTGAAAAAAAAAACAACAGAGGTAGAAATTCCTGCATCTTGTGCAACAATTGAGTTATAACAATGTTAATAAAAGGTCATGACAAGATTTCAAATATAAACATCAAACAAACCCGGCCTTTAGTTTGTTGGTCATATTTGACTGATTACTAGATGCGATGGACAGAATCAGAGTTAACCCATCAGAATCATGCATTTTCCCCAGTTCTATTTGAAAGCCAGTTGCTGCATTCTGAGCATAACGATAACAAGGTTACAGGCAATGAAACTACTGGGCGTTAGCTTTATAAGCCAAAATATCGACTCCGCCAAGGTAAAATGCCCTGACTAACAAAGGGAGATAAAAAAACAAGAAAGAAAAAAAAAAGAAAAGAATGAATTTGATTCAGTTACTTCACAGTACATGTTCTAATTATCCATAATGCTTAAAATCATTAATGATGCACTTAAATAAATGTTGCACCACATGCACAGAATACTGTACAATCTAATATATTAGACAAAGCAAGCTGTTTGTCTAATACCAAAACAAAACATGCAGGTTTCAGGCTGACATGCAGTTACACTGCCAAGATTTCCACTGAAAGGGTCAGACTGGCATCTGAACTGGCCTTGAGCATGGACCAGGACAAAAACAACACATCGATCTGTCCCAGAAACTCACCAGTGCGGTATCTAGGCTTGTTAAAACTGCAGTGCTCAGCACAAAAAGCAATTTCAACAACACAGTGCTCGCAAGGGAACAGGGACACAGGCTGGGAAATACTGAGGTGTAAGTAAGATATGATGCAGCTTGTTTTATACTCTTGCCAAATTTAAGAAGCCTCTATTGACCTTGTGGTGTAATTAGGATAAATAGTTATTTATCCAAATGTAAGCAATCCTCAGACAACTCATTACCTTATTCTGATAGGCAATAAACATGGATGATCTATCTATCAAGCGTGTAACGAAGAAGCGAATTGCACGAGCTAGTAGTTACACTTGCGCACACACATCTATGAACTAACCATTTACATTAACTTCTAAACAAAATTGCCGAAACGTTATGTCATGAACTTACTTCATTTTGTACGTCTTCGCCCCAATAACCAATGACAGCAATTGATGACCCAAGCAAATTCCAAACACAGGTTTAGGGTTTTCCACACACACAATCTTTGTCAGGTTTTCTATAGTCTCCTTGCAATAGTTGGGATCACCAGGACCGTTACTAATAAACAGTCCATCGAAGTCTGGAGAAACACAAAGAAAGACAGCAGTTATTGTTGGGTCACGTAAAAACTGGTTTGTGCTGAAAATCCTGTTTTTAATTAAAAAAAAAAAAAAAATCAAGTAACTCAAAGCTTCACAAAATGTGGTGAAGGCATAAACACTCACCCCGGGTATTCAGAGGGTAATCCCATGGCACTACGGTGACCTGTACATCTCTCTCACATAAGCAGCGGATCTGATTATACTTAATGCCACAGTCCACTGCAAGGATCCTTACACTACCACCCATATTGAAAACTCTGGGTTCCTACAGAAATCAATCAAACAAATATTGAAGTAATAATCCTGGAGAGAGATTGACAGTTACTATTCAAACTACATAGTATATCGCAAGTCATGATTTCCAAGTCATACATTCAGAACTTACTTTCAAAGACACGTCTTTCACCAAGTTCCGCGTATCGGGATCGTCGAAAGGTACGCTGTCTGCTGAGGTCTCTTCCACCACAAGCTTCCCTAGCATGGTTCCCTTTTCCCGGATCTTTTTGGTCAAGGAGCGTGTGTCAACTCCTGTTTTTCACACAAATGATGTGCTTTTAAAATGAACACTAAAGTGAACATCACACTAATAGAGAAGTGTCAATTGCCAAAACCATCAATGATTTCAGGTTCCACACTAGCCAGACCACGACGGACGACAGATGGAGCCAAACATTTTGCAGGCTCTTTATTAGTACCTAGAACAATGAAGACGAAAGCAGGGGGGCAGAGTGCTTTCTTACAAAGCCCCACAGTTGTGGTACAGCCTTCCAATTAGAATAACAGGTGAGCAAAGATCTAGCAAAAATATTATAATCATGATTTTTTTTTTCAGACAGGATCACAGTGAAAATATGAAAAATATGAACATATAGACCAAAGCAAACCCCTGAATAAAAAGCAATTTAGAAAAAAACTGTTTCAAAATGTATTTTTTTCCTAAAATGAAAATCAAACATGGACCGTGTATTTAAAAATCTTAAATAAAAATGTGCATCACTTCTACTAACGTCTTCAGTGGAAATGGAAAGGTGATTTGACGGGAGATTTGACAATTTTAATATCATAGTACCTCAGACAAAAATCAGAGACATTTTATCATCATAGCCCTAGTTGTAGTACAATACTTTTGAGTTCTCTACACTACACACTAGTTGTTTGAAGGAAATAAGAGCATCTTACCCTCCAGCCCAGGGATACCCTGCTCTTTGAGCCACTTATCTAGAGACTTGTTTGAGCTCCAGTGGCTGGGATTCTGAGAAACTTCTCCAACTATAAGAGCAGCAGCGTGGATCCTGGCAGACTCAAACCACTGAAATTGCACACGGGAGTGGTGGGAGAACAAAATGAATCAATCAACACATATGCCATAAGAAGGAATTCAATATAGTCAAAAACGCCTTGCTACTAATTTGTACCTTGCTAAGTCCAAATTCCCCACTGACATCATTGGGTATACCATAGTTTCCAATCAGTGGGTAGGTTAAAGTCAGTATCTGAGCTTTATATGAAGGGTCAGTGAGAGCCTCTGGATAGCCCACCATTCCTGTCTGGAAAACTGAAGATAAAAATGATTATAAGAAATACAAATATGGCACATTAGCAGACTGTATGTATTATGCGTTATGGATTTGTTTAAAAGGTACAACAACGACATCTTTTTTCTACCAATATAACTTCTGTATACTAAATCTCAAGTATCTAACATTAAGTAACACCACCAGCTTTACTGTGATCACTGGATATTTTGCATCTAATTCCTACATGTGGCTGTACAGTCATTCTTGTCAGTTTACAACTACAGTCCAAAAGCTAGGTAATGCTGACACAACTAATGGAATTTCACTGTTCACAAAGTCCATAATAGAATTGGGTAAGAGTGAGCAGGATAAATAGCACTGATGCTTTATTTTAAAGATAACAAAGGTCACATTTCATGCATGTGCATTACATCTTGCTTACTTCACCCATTTTGCTTATTAGACCTTGACCTTCTGTGTTGTAATGAGACAAAAGATAATGAAGAAAGCAGCATAGTTTGACACTGATTAGTGCCACTCTCTGAATACAACAGAACCTTCGACCTGGTTACCTGAAAACTTTACAAAATCTTGGAGCCCACACGAGTTTTCAGATCATTGGTTTTACAGATCAATTTTAAGGCTAAAACCTTTCTTAGTCAAATAGGTGTTTACAGGCATCTTTAAATAAACCGTATTAGGTCAGGTTAAAGTAGACCTGCAAGGGAACCAGCTGCAAATGACACACAGTGTTTTTGGTGTTTATAATACTCAAAGGGAGCTCAGTTCTCTTTATGGACATTTTTTTCACCTCTCAGACAAGGTGTTGTTCACAACACAAGTCCTATGGAATTAAAATACCAGTTGTGTAACACTAAATTGAGGATAACATCATTCATAATGGTTGTTTTACATGAGGCTACCATGCAGCAGTAGATGAAAAACAAAGCAAAAACTGAACTAGAGTAAAATACCAAAAGGATCTGAGAGGAAAAATGTTGAAAGGACAGGGACTTGGGCAAAAGCATCAAATCCAACTCATGATTTATGGTTTAGACACACTTGTGGCTCTCATGGAAGTGGCTGGAATACACTGCATCTAGTACAATTCTAATATACACTTAACTAATGTTTATGCCACTTAACTAAACTACTCAAGTTCAACAACAATTACTAATGAAACAATGCTGTATGAACCTGGAGCCTGTATGCTTTACCTTGCTCACAGTGCTGCTGTGACGTATCTAAGGATCCTATTTTGAACTTGTTCACCATTTTCCCCCCAGGTATCACACTAGCCAAACCACAACATACAGATGAAGCCAAACATTTTACAGAGCACACACAGTCACACGGCTGTCCTGACTATTTGATCCTGTATTTCTGCTTCAATCAAAAGGAGCAGGCTCTTTGTTAGTACCTAGAATAATGACGACTACAGCAGGAGGCAGAAGCCCCACAGTTATGGAACAGCCTTTCAGTTAAAGACAGGACTCTGACATGGTGTCATTCTTGAAGTCTTGGCTGAAAACCTATCGGTTCAGTCAAGCTTTTGGTTTATATCATTTCTCTTAGGTAAAGATATTATTGTGTATTAGTACAGGCGTAATAAGTCATTATTAAATTTTTATTAGTAGAAATTCAATTAGTAGTAGTAAAATGCAATTTATTAATATTAATAAGGCTCTGAAAACCGACATGCAGCATTACAAGTTCAGATGTCAAGACACGGTCATGATTTTCACTCCAAATTAGAAAGCAAATCTGAGGATGGTGTTTTTAGGAACTAGTAATTGTATGAGCCACAATCTTGTTTTATCACAATGTGCCACAATCTTGTTTTACCACTGCATTCTTGTTGCCTACTCAACAACTGAGAAAAAGAAGAAAGATTTGCCTTCTTTTTCAAATGCCAGTAGCTGAAAAGCGTGGAACGAATGGAAAGTGGCGAGTTAAGGGGCTTGCTGTTAAACAGTTTTGAGCTTTGACTAGTAAGAATTACATTACGGATCTCTAGAATTGAAATTCTGACTGATGATAAATGTTACAAGGTGAAAATTTTCAACTAGCACAAACTTTTAAATACGACATACATAAAATGACGTTAATTTCAACCAGTACAAAAACTATTTATTGATATCCAAGTCGATTTGAGATATCTTTAAAGGACTGGTAGTAATACAATTCTATCCAAAAAATACAATTAAAGGTTTTTTCAGTGGAGGGGGGGATGGCATGACGCAGTTATTCACTTTTTTAAATAAATAACGCTCTGCAAAACTAGTGGCGGACACACCAGAGTCTAACTCAATTTGTAAAGTTGGCCATCTTAGATACAAGCAGGAACGTCATAAAGCTAGGTAGTATGCTCTTATTGTAGTTAGTAGTTTGCTTAAGCAGCATACACCTGTGTTGTCAATCACTGATCACCATGGTACCTCCCCACGACCAATCACTGATCACCGTAGTACCTCCCCACGACCAATCACTGATCACCATGGTACCTCCCCACGATCAATCACTGATCACCATGGCACCTCCCCACGACTAATCACTGATCACCATGGCACCTCCCCACGACTAATCACTGATCACCATGGCACCTCCCCACGACCAATCACTGATCACCATGGTACCTCCCCACGACCAATCACTGATCACTACTGCTCACTCGCCTCTTTATTCTTCATTTTAAACTCTCTTTTTTGGAGATATTCCATTTTATAAGTACTAAAAGTGAGTAAACATTTTCCTTCGCAGCTACTCTCCGTCGCTGCTACATTTTGTCTGCGTTCTTGACAGAATTTCTTTCATAGTGCCACGAACAAAGATGACATCTTCCTATAAGAAATAAACTATTATTTTTTATTCTTACAAACTACAATTCTTATTACTTTCTTCACGTTCCCATATTTGCAGTTTGATATTCCATTGATTGTGATGAATAACTAGTATGAAAATGAGTCCGTGACATCACCTAGAGATTTTCTGAGCTTGCTTTAGCTATTTTCCCCTGAAAAGTGTTGGCAACCCTTAAGTACACCAGCATGAGGGTTCTAAGCAAGTACTCAGTCCTAAAAGGAACACATGCCAGCTTTGATTGCTGTGTAGAGAGCTTGGGTTCAGATGTGCACAATAAACTGTGAGTGATGGATCTGGGGGCACCAGGAACTCTCAGCAGGGGTAAATTAGGTACTAATGGCTAGACAGCCCAGGGGAGAAAGTTTGGAATCTGACTTTGTGGAAATCTGAACACGTGGAACAGGAAAACTTCTCTACAGGTAGCAGTAGTGCTACTTTCATCACACACACTTCTAATTCCAGACTGTAAAGAATGAGGCCAACAGTGAGGATGCTTTTTTTAGCTTTTGGGTTAACATGTTTATGTTATTCTTACAATGACTTACCAACTTCACCAGATACTGAAATATTGGCACCGAAAAGGCGGCCTTTAAACGTGGTCCCGTCCTCGAGGATCAGAGATGCCATTTTGGTCGACATGTTTAAATCAGATGAATTGCTGAAAAGGTCAGTGGATTAAAACTGATCGAGATGAACCCGGTTCTCCTTCCGATGTGATGTGATGTGATGTGATGACGCTTCTTCCAGGTCGAGGAGGATGATGGAACCACGTGAAAGCCACAGAGCAGTAATGGCTACAGACGAGTTTCCTTTACACTTACACACACACGTTGTCTTACTCTTAACCTAGAAGCCCTGCTGGTCTGTTGCGACGCTTCTGATGAAAGTAATGCTGTATGTAATGTAAGCTCACACCGGCCTGCCTGAAAGCCACAGCAGCGTGGAAGCCCTGAGCTTCATGTACAGCGCTGTACCACGTTCAGGAAGACAAACCCCCTCTGCTGCAGTGTGGGGCTCGGGGGCGGGGCTACACATGGTGGGCGGAGTCACGCCTGTGACGAAGCATAGCAGGAAATGGAAACGGATCAAAAAATGTGACTTACGTAATTAATAAAACGTAATGTCTTGTAATTTTATGCGACTGGATAAACAAGACGTTCCTCTAAGATGTCCTTCGTTTCGCACAACTGCCTAATATTATTTAGTTGACATGATGTAAACATGGTTGTATAAGTGCTTGATTTCTGAACTTGTGTTTTCAAGATTTGAAATGTGCTCAGTAAAACATTAAAATGAAACATTTTGAATGCTGACAAGAAAGTATAACAATATTAACAAATCACTTTTTTTTATTCATCTTGTGGCAGCCTTTTTATTTTTATAGCCGATGGAAATTTATGATGTAATATATATTACATCATCATCACGTGGGATTAGCTTTGTTACTCCTCCCCATGTGTAATCCTGTTCCAAAGTCCATGGGAGGATTCCAAAAAGTGGGTTTAGCGATTAACCCAGATATACTATCTCTGGGGCAGCACGATGGTGCCTTTCTGTGCAGAGTTTTCATGTTCTCCCCGTGCCTCTGTGGGTTTCCTCTGGGTGCTCCGGTTTCCTCCCACAGCCCCAAGACATGCAGATTAGGTAAACTGGCTACTCTAAATTGTCCGTAGGTGTGAGTGTGATTGGTTGTTCATCTCTGTGTTAGCCTTGCAATAGATTTGCAGCCTGCCAGGGTGTAACCCCACCTCTCACCTGAAGCCAACTGGGACTGGCTCCAGCTTCCCCCTGACCCTGACTAATAATTGGTATAGATAATGGATGGATGGGTGTTAACTCAAGATTTTTCATTCCAGGAACAATGAGCAGACTCAACTGAGTGAGGGTCAGTTACACTGAAATTGATCTGCATTCTGACAGGATGGCTTAAACCTGGAATTAGGGCTTCTATAGCATTCACGTGAACCTGACGCGTTCTTTCCTCGAGAATGTGTGATTAGACCCTGAGTAGACATTCTGTCACAATATCTCAGCGAATGTTACCATTTCTCATTGCAGTAATTCCTTCAGCTGCACATTTCATATATTACAAAATGTACAAATATGTCAAATGTTACATGCGTTGTTCTCTGTTTTTTGCTTCTGGACGTTTGTATCATTTCGCAGATGCTGAACATATTGGCAAAGCAACTGTAAGTCTGTCTGTCCAAAAAGGATGCCTAGCACTGTAATGCTTCGTGCACGTTTGTGTGGCGTTCCCTGGGCACAAACACTATAGCATTAACATACAGGTACTAATAAAAAAAAAAAGATCAAATAGTGATGTACTGGAACTCACTGTTCTCCTTCTCCATAAAGATAATATATGATGCAACCCAATGGCCAGGCTCTGTCCTCTGATATTTCTGGAGTCTGCACTGTACATAAAATTACTGTAGAAAAAAGTAGGACTATGGTTCACATTCTTGTGTGAGATTACATCATTTTAAACTGCACTTGAACCTTCCCATGCGATTGCAGCACAATCTTCTTATTGCATACAGAAGGTGTACCCTACAAAAGATTCATGATTATTTTATGTAAATAATAATAAAAAAAAAACTAAACAAATGGCAATGGTTTTATTTCCTTGTCACTATTCTTGTGTAAAATAGCATCCATGTTTAGGCACCCAGAGCACCTTCCCACTTTTTATTTATATTCATGTAACTCAATTTCTAGCCTTGTCTTCATGAACTGGTGCTTGATATGGTCCAGTTTTTCACTCTGTTTCTCTAGAAGGTTCTTGTGCAGCTCTTTCACATGCAGCGTGGAAAGAGACAAGAATAGCAAGGTTATTTTATACCTTTGGTGAAATTTGGTGCCATTCTTTATATTCGAGATATAGTATATGTCTGTCGGCTTCCCAGTATCATCCTCATTGAGGTAATTTCCTCATCTTCATCCTGTAATTATGATGACTATTTGTTTTATTGAAAACTATTAAACCATATGACAAGTAGATCGCTTACAACTGCAGGAGGAATTACTGCAATAATGCCAATAATCACTGTGGAAGCCGTCTTTAGGAACAAAAGTCATGTGTTCCAAAGGTATTAATTAAGGTAGAAACTAGTGGAGATATTATTTTTTTGGAAATAAAAATTTCTTTGTTTGGGTAGAAAATTGTTATTTTTATTAATTTGATTACTGTAAAAACATTCAGCCCCAACTGTCTACGTATATGAAAATACGTTGCAAAAACAATGAAATTTAGCTTGGAAGACCAAAATTCAAAAGTTCGTAACAATAAAAGAATTTCAATCAGAGCTTTAACATCTTGCAAGAATTTGCCCTTGAATTTAATAGACATTTTCACATGATTTTCCCCCCCAAGAAAATCCATGACATGATCTGAACTTCAGTACCTCCTCAGAATAGAGCATTTTGGAATATTTGAGTTTCCTTAGGTACCAGCACATGTTGGGATCATACAGATAAACTGACAAAACAGTCCGTAAATTAAGCAACACTGAAATAAGAGTTATATTAAGCAAATAAACAGCTAAAACAATGATGTGTGCTTAAAAACAAATAAAAAACATCCAGGAGATGTAGGATAAGGAGAAAAAAGGAAGGCATCTCCAAAAGCAAGCAGAAGTTAGAAGGATAACTGTGAATTATGGGAAAGAGGATATATCAGCAACATGAATAATGCACTGTTGATTGATGGAGTGACCAACCAGAGACAGTAGAACAAGTACAGGCTCCAGCCTGTGTAAATGAAAAGAAAGTACAAAGGACAGGAGAAAGGGAAAGCTAAGGGAGCTAAGAACATGAACAGGACTGGTAGGATTATATATTTTTAATTTGGAGTTTTTCTTCATCCCTAAAGATAACATACACACATACACACACACTTCACTATGCATAACCAGGATGTGCTACGTTACCATTCCACTTGGTGACGCTAGTGCACCACAATCTGTTTACCAACCGCCGTTAACACTAGAAGAAGAAGAAGGAGCGTTCCTGTGCGTGTTTACGTCATGTGTTTTCGCCTTGACGACGGTAACCAGGACCTCACTTAATATGTACCGCTGGAAAACTCTGTTTCTAATGAGACCAAATAAAATACAGTCATTCATAATTTAGCAAAGTCTGTATATCAGCGATATCTCGTTTCAACAAAACTATGCAGCTAAAGCATTTGAAGACGCTTCTTCCTCCACAGGTAAAATGAATAAAGTATTGAAATGCAGCGGTTTAACTAGGTGACAACATTTAAGGGGCTGACCGGCTATAAAGGGAACGAATTGTATGGTGTAACTTTCTGTGTGTTCGGCTTCTTATAAAAACAATAGCACTCATTATTAGTGAGCAGCGGATTAGGTTAGTTAGTTAGAAGATACCGCTGCATTCGGCTTACATCAGAAATGGGAAGTCGGGGCTCGGAATGACGTCATTTCCAACCTCTGTGCGCTCGAGCTACAAAGTCGTAAAATAACATGAACGCGTCCATCCCTGATTGTCTGTTTTAGCAACGTACTAGCCAGCTAACTGTGATGAGTGATGCATATTTTCCTGAGAACAGTGAACTGTATAGTATAACCCATTTAAAGGTAAAGAAGTGCTGCTGTGTTTACTGTTCATGCTGTGAGCGGCCATGTTGATATGACGTCATTGCTGAACTCGGATCTCCAATAGTAGGAATTACAAGGGGGTGTTTTCTTTTGTTTTTTCCTCTGGCTGGAGGTTGGGAATTACGACTTATCACGTTTAGTCAAACACAGAATACTGATTTAATAAATTTTATTATTATAATTATTTTTGTTTGCAGGAGGGAGCTGCGAAGGTTACATGCATGGCATGGGCTCCGAACAACGGGAAGTTTGCCGTCTGTACTGTTGATAGAGTGATTTTGCTCTATGATGAACAGGGAGAAAGAAGGGACAAGTTTTCAACAAAGCCTGCAGACTCTAAAGTAATTGTATACCTATACTCCATGGTCAAAAGTTTGTGCACCCCTGACCATCACACCTATATGTGGTTCTTCCCCAAACTGTTACCTCAAAGTTAAAGCACACAGTTGTATATAGAATGGCTTTGTGTGCTGTAGCATTAAAGTTTCCCTACACTGGAACTAAAACCTGTTCCAGCATGACAATGACAACGCCCCCGTGCACAAAGCAGCTCCATGAAGACATGGTGATCACGTGAAGGTTGGAGTGGAAGAACTCGAGTGTCCTGCACAGAGCACTGACCTCAACCCCACTGAACACCTTTGGGATGAACTGGAACTGGAACCTCCTCGACATCCCAACATCAGCGCCTGACCTCTCTCATGCTCTTGTAGCTGAATGAACACAAATCCCCACAGCCACGCTCCAACATCTAGTGGAAAACCAAACAGAAGACTGGAGCGCATTATAATAGCTGAGGGGGAAGAAGGCAGTGTTAATGCCATGATTTTTTAATAGGGTGTTAATCAAGCACACATGGGTGTCATGGTCAGATATCCACCACATACTTAAAATACCATCTCCTCCAAAAGTTTTGGAACAGCAGGGCCAGTTCTATTGTTTTTGCTCTACACTGAAGACATTTGAGTTTAACAGATGAATAGAAGATGATGGATCATTATTATAGCTTTCATTTCCCCATATTTACATCTAGATGTGCTTTGAACATGGCACTATTGGTGGAAGACCACCCAATTTTTAGCTGAGAAAAAGTACAGGAGCAAACAGTCTTTAAGTGAATTGAATGAAATAGCAGTAAATATTTGGTTGCATATCTCTTGCTTGTAGTGCAGCTTCTTTCAGCTGATGTGTGTTTTGGGGGGTTTCTCCGTTCTGTCTCCTCTTCAGGAAGTGAACTGCTGCCCAGTGGGGTTAAGGTCTGCTGATTGACTTGGCCAGTTTAAACCCTTCTACTTTTCCCCCCGATGAAGTCCTTTGTTGTGTTGGTAGTGTATTTTGGATGATTTTCTTGCTGCATGATGAAGTTCCGCCCTATTAGATTATATGCATTTCTCTGTAAACTGGCAGACAAAATGTTTCTGTAGACTTCTGAATTCATTCTGCTGCTACCATCATGAGTTCATCATCAATAAATCTTTGTGAGAATGTTCCAGAAGCAGCCATGCAAGCCCAAGCTATGACCAAACTTTCACCATGCTTCACCAGTGAACTTGCATGTTCTGAATCCTGAGCAAATCCTTTCTTTCTCCACACTTTGGCCTTTCCATCACTTTAGTAGAGGTTCATCTTGGTTCAAAGAACTTTTATCTCTGTATTTATTTGCAACCAATCTGGGCTTCCAATTCTTACCACTGACGAGCGGTTTGCATCTTGTGGTACGGTCTCTATATTTCTGCTCTCGATGTCTTCTTCAAATGGTGGTTTGTGCTACTGTCACCCCTGCCCTGTGAAGGCTGCTGTTTACGTCACTGACTAGTTTTGAGTTTTTCTTCACAGCTCTCACATTTGTTCTGTCATCAGCCGCTGCTGTTTTCCTTGGCCGACCTGTTCAATGTCTGGTTGTTACTAAACCACTGGTTTCTTTCTTTTTCAAAACATTTCAAGTTGTTGTAGTGGCTATGCCCGTTCCTTGTACAGTGGCTCTGAGAGATTTTTCCTCTTTTCTCAGCATTAAAATGGCTTGCTTTACTCCCCTAGACAGCTCTCTGGTCTTTATGTTGGTTTATCCTTGTTAGCAACAAATGCAGTCTTCATAGATGTTCATTCAGAGCTATTAATTGTTTAAACAGTCGAACTGGGCACACCTTAGCGACAAGAAACCCCTGTCAGTCACATGTTTTTTGATCACTTAAAAAGAAAAATGCGTGGAGTTTGATCAAAACGCACCAAGTCCTCAGTTGTCCAACACCCCTAGGTGTTTATATCAGGAAAATGAAAGCTGAAATTCTGAGCATATTTATTATTTGAACTCAAACCCAAAACAAAAGAATTGACATTGCCATTCCAATACTTTCGGAGGAGACTGTATGTTCATGTGTGGTGTAATATGTCAGGTTGTGACCATGTAATGATATTCAAATATAGCTAATAGTTATTTTTTTGTGTTGTTTTGTTTCAGTATGGGAAGAAAAACTACATTGTCAAAGCTATGGCATTTTCTCCCGATTCCACTAAAATTGCTATGGCTCAAACTGACAATATTGTATTTGTGTACAAAATTGGAGGGGAATGGTAAGTTGTCATATGACTCAATTAAGAGAGCGTTAAGTTGATCGACAGCATTTAATCCGAGCTTATATTTTCTGTGTGACAGGGGAGACAAAAAAGTTATTTGCAACAAATTTGTGCAGACTGTAAGTAATTTGCGATATTTATAGTATACAATCCTACATACAACGATCGGCCATTCTAACCTACCATCTTTCCTTATTCTGTAGAGTGCTGTAGCATGTCTGCTATGGCCAGCTGAAAACTCTATAGTTTTTGGACTAGCAGAGGGGAAGGTAAGTGAATGTTTACATGCTCGTTTTGTTTTCAATTATTCGTACTACTGCATAATATGGGAACTTTCGTCTTAACGCAGATTCGGGTGGCCAACACAAAAAACAACAAATCCTCTAGTATCTATGGAACAGAATCCTATGTCGTTTCATTGACCTCGAAGTAAGTTTTCATTTCCATTGTAAACTTTACCGTTATCCTGTTCCTGGTCTCATAGTTTATATTTTATCCGTTAGCGTCTCTGGGAAAGGAATTCTCTCAGGCCATGCAGACGGGACTGTTGTGCGCTATTTCTTTGACGACGAAGGCTCAGGGGATTCTCAGGTATCGTGTCAGATGTACACGTAATAAATAAAAGATTGGATGGAATATCCAAACTATACACCTAATGCACAGACATGCATGATCTCATGATAACTGTTATTCTAAATCCACAGCATTTATTTACTTGTGATTAAATTGTTTTCAGGGTAAATTGCTGACTCACCCGTGCTCACCGTACGCTCTGGCTTGGGGAAACAACAGCATTATTGTAGCCGGGTGTGATAAGAAGATCGTGGCCTACGGGAAGGAAGGACACATCCTACAGACGTTTGACTACAGCCGCGACAGTTTGGAGAAGGAGTTCACGGTTGCAGCGACAAGCCCCAGTGGCCAGTCAGTAGTGCTGGGTAGTTATGACAGGTCAGTATAGTGCTCCATAGATGGGGGGAGTGTATCAGTACTTTGTATATCCATGTCTTCTTTGAGACTAAAGCAGCACTCATTTATGTTCCATCAGACTGAGGGTTTTCAACTGGAATCCTCGAAGAGGTGCTTGGGATGAAGCTGCTCCTAAAGAAATTCCTAATCTGTATACCATCACAGCTCTGTCCTGGAAAAAGGATGGCTCACGACTCTGTGTGGTACGTGTCAGACACTTACTAGTAAAAAAGAACTGTCTAAAGAGCTTTACTGTATTTTTTTTTTTGTTTGTTCTAGCTTTATATTATTATGAGGCACTTTATCCTTAGCCACACTGGTAACAGTACCAGCCTACAGGTCGTCCACACGAGCCTCGATGGAGGTTGATATTATTCAACTTTAAAGAGAGTTAAATGTGGTCCATCCAAGCGAATGTTCATAGATTGATGTTTGATCATTAGGGCACACTGTGTGGGGGAGTCGAGCAGTTTGACTGCTGCCTTCGCAGGAGCATCTACAAGAACAAATTTGAGATGACTTATGTCGGCTTGAGCCAGGTAAGATTCTATTATCCTAAAGCAGCGCAATCGTAATCTGGGCTGATATTCATGGAATGTTTTCCTGTATGAGCTCTGTTCTAATGCGTTTAGAAATTCTAAAGAATTAAGGAAGGCTTGCGATATATTGTACTAACCGTCATAATGTCGTTGGAAAGCAAATAAAAGATACATTTTAATACACTTTTAATAAATTCCAACCCAGCGTTTCAATCCCGCAGCTATTCTACGGTCTTCGAGACTTTCTTATTTACAGTTGCCAGTGGAAGGTTGCCAGATCCTAACCAAACCCCTCCTCACTTCCTGTGACGCAGGTGATTGTGAAGAACCTTTCCACAGGCACACGAGTAGTGCTCAAGTCGCATTACGGGTATGAGTTCGATGAGGTGAAAATCATGGGGAAGGACCGCTACCTGGTGGCACACACCTCCGACACCCTTCTGCTGGGGGATCTGGCCTCCAATAAACTGAGCGAGGTAGGAGAACGTCACTTAGAGTTCCTGCTAACATGGTTTCAAATGTGGAAAACGTATTTGTAATCCTGGTAGATGTACATAACTAAACGTTACAAAAATCTTCGGCTTCAAGTACGTCCTGCCGTAAGTCAGGGTGTATAGTCAATCCTAAATCATACATTAAGAGTAGACTGTTTTACTATCTGCATTTGGCTATGCTCAATAATATTCATTACGGTTTAAAATATTTTGCGATGAAGGTTAGTAGTGAAGAACACTAAACTAAACTAACTGTCAGGGATTAAAAGAAATGCTGTGTATGACTTCAATAAAGAAGCCAGAATTAAGGCTACATCCACACTAACCCAGGGAAATGTGAAAATGCATAATTATTTCGTTAATTTGGTCATAATTATATTTAGTGCGGGTGTGTGTGGAAAGTAGATGTGAATAATCGTGTCTCATGAACCCTTTTGCAGGTGGTGTGGCAGGGCTCTGGAGGAAACGAGAAGTTCTTCTTCGAAAATGAAACCGTATGTTTCTTGTTTGTATAATAGCACTGACATTAGTAACTAAACTTTGTGTGCATATGTTGTTTCTTACAGATTTTGACAAATATAAATATAATCAACCTAAGCAATTTTGATACGTTTTCTAATAATGGGTTAACAGCTGTACTGGAATCATCGAAAACCTTTTGTGTCGAACGCTAGAAAAACCCAAATGGTTTATTTTGTTTTGGCGCAGGTGTGCATGATATTCAACGCAGGAGAACTGACATTGGTGGAGTATGGCAAGAATGACATCTTAGGAACTGTGCGCACAGAATTTATGAACCCCCACCTTATCAGGTAAACTAAGTCATGTTTGATGAAATGCACCACGGTATTTAATATGGATAAATCACGCACGTCACATTTCATCAACACAAAACCGAGTGGGCCGGACCATGTTGTTGGGCCAATAACTCATCAACATCACCAACAGCAACTCTTAAATGAGTTAATTTGTCTGGGGTTTTTTTATGTCTTAAGTGTATAGCCAAAAAAAAAAAGAAAAAAGAAGTGGCCATACCATTCCAATACTTTTGGAGGGGGGCTGTATATTCTGTATAAGTCAGTAAGATTCAAACCTTCATTATTCGGAATCTTATGTGAACAAATGAATAAAATACGCATCAGACACTGTAGTTTGGAGGTGGAGTGACTGAGGCTAGGCACAAATTAACATTTAGCATGACTTCCTTTGGTTGAAAACTGTCAGGACTGCTTCTGTAAATAAAGTTATCCATGGTTACATCGTGTGCATCTGTGTGTTATACTGTGTAGTGTTCGCCTGAATGAGAGGAGGCAGAGAGGAGTGGAAGATAACAAGAAGTTAGCCTACCTAATCGACATCAAAACCATCGCCATAGGTGAGTCCCAACAATGGACGCAAGAAATGCGCAAGAAATGCAACAACGTAAACATGATTCTGATCGTTCAGGTGAAGCCGTATTCACACAAACACAGATGTCCTTGCTCTTCCAATTGCAAAAGGTTTTTTTTTCTTAATGAAGGGTTATTTGAGAACATATAAAACCGTATGGTTTCCCTTTCTCTTGGAGAAAATCCATAAACTTTGCCTTTTTGGTAAGGAGTCTTGTGTTGTCCCTTTAGAAGAATCCTTAAAGGTTCTATGTAAAATTCAGGAAAACAGCGTTTCTCTGGATCGGGTTTCACTCTTTAGGAAGCGAGGAATTGTTCATTATGAATACAAACCCCTTTGAAGAATGCCTCTTTAACGTATAACGATATTTGTTAGTGTGATTAGTGAGATGTCATTGGTGTTAGACTCACCAGTGTACAGCCAGGGCAACACTGCTGCATCCTCTAGTGATTATAGTATTAACGAACAGTTAGCAGGAAAATGAAAGGAAGTTTCTTTAAATTCTGTAAAGAAGGTTAAACACAGACACAGAGGCGCAATAACATGAATGCAGTAAAGTTTTGATAATGCACATACTGTATATAGCACCTGTTTTTGCGATTTGAAAATATTTCAGGAAAAGGAAAAACACTGAGTAATTTTTCCTGTTGATTCATTAAAAACTCATTATAATTTATAAGGGCCTGTGTCCACCCAGTGCGGTTTTTGTTGTTGTTGTTGTGCTGGCAGCATTATTTTCCTAACCCAACCCTGGGCATTTTTAGTTGAAGATAGTTCAACTTTTGGAACGCTGCCAAGCTGGTTAATGTCAATCAAAATCAACCAGCCAATGAAAATCAAGAAGGGGCGGGACTTATGATGTCAAGACTGTCAATAACTTTTCAACAGTATATACATTTTTATTTTGAGAGCTGCTGCCATTGCCAGGACACGATTTCTTTCCATTGCTTTAGCTAACCTTTCCAAAGTAAATAGAGACTTGACGTTTAAAACGAAAGAAGTGCTAGAAGATTCTTTTGGTAACGTAGCAACAATAAGTGCTCTGAGAATGAGGTCATGGGCATGTGACTGAAAAAGGCCCTATTACTTCAGGGCTTTTAGAAAATGCTAAATTGAGTGTTTCTCCTTTTGTTTAGTGGACTTGGCTGTTGGTTATAACCTTGGGACCATTAGCCATGATTTGAAGATTGACTGGCTGGAGTTAAATGAGACGGGACGCAAGCTGCTCTTCCGAGACAAGAAGTTACGGGTATACGACATTTTTGCAACACATTCATAATGAAAGATTAAATACAATGATACGAGTTAATTAACCGGAAGTAACAATGAAAAGACAAAATGGTTATAATGGTAATCTGCGGTTGTAACGCCTCTCTTTTGCATTTACCTCTTGCTTGCACTCTTTCCATTTCACCCTTTCTGCCCTGGTGTCTGTTTCTGTTCAGCTGAACCTGTTTGACATAGAGAGTGGTGTGAAGACCACTGTCCTGAGCTTCTGCTCCTACGTGCAGTGGGTTCCAAGCAGTGATGTAGTAGTGGCTCAGAACCGCAGCAATCTGTGTGTGTGGTATAACATCGATAGTCCAGAGAAAGTCACCATGCTCCCTCTGAAAGTGAGTAGGAATCTCTTATCTTTTATGGTAGAGGCTAAAAGGTTATATACGCCAAAGAATAAAGACATTCAGATGTTTTTCACAGCACATTTCATGTTACCATACTTTACCATACCATACCGTGTTAGCATATCTACTTTATTGCCATAAGAAGTCATTCAAGCTTCCAACAATGCTTTGCTGGAATTTTTGCCCCTTCCTCCTGAGAAAACTGGTATATCTCCGTCAGGTTTGTTCGCCTCCTCACTCAGATGCACTTTATCAGTACAGTCAACACATTTTCTGTGGTTTTCAGGCCAGGGCTTTGTGGTGGTTACTCTAATGCTTACACTGTGTTGTGTTTTGTTACAACTTTGGAGGTTTGTTTAGAATTATTGTCCTGCTGGAAGACCCAGTTGCTACCAAGTTTTAACTTTCTGGCTGATGTCTTGAGGTCTTCAGAATTTTTAAATAATCTTCCTCATCCTCATCTGTTTTTTCTGAACTGCACCAGTACCTTTTCCAACAAAACACCCCCACAACATGATGCTGCCATGCATCACAGTTCGGACGGTGCTTTTTGAATTTAAAGTCTCTCTAAAGTCTTTTTTCCTCCACATATAACACTGAACATTACGGCCAAATAGTTCACTTTTTGTTTTTTGTGACAGTTGCTGGTGGGGTGTTTTTTTTTTTATTTTTTTTATTTTATTTTTTTTTTTTTAAAGCCGGTCTTGGAGAAGGAGCTTCTTTGTGCAACAGCAATCAGGCAGTGCTGATATTGGACTCTCTTAATGGTGGGTGTACATACTTTGGTACCCAGTGCCTCCAACCTCATCACCAGTTCTTTTGTTGTTGTCTTGGGTTTCAGAACCTTTTGGGTCAAAGTTCCATTCCTGGGAGTTAATTTGTGCCCCTTTCTGAATGATGCATTATCTGTGTGGCAGTTGTTTGGGAATTAAAAGGAGGAATCAGACCTGTAGAGGTTTTTTCTGAGGTCTTGGCTGAGTTGCATGGATCTTCCATGGTATCAAGGGCAAAAGGGCCCTGGCTCTAAAGGTGGGCCCTTTTAGAGCCACAGGTATGCAGTTAACTCCTAATTTTGACTATTGGCCAATCAGAAGCTTCTAAAAGTCATTACAGCAATTTGGTCCAGGACTGTGTTTGAGACATTCAGTCTTTCATTTGAGACCAGGACTGTGTAGCCATGCCACAGATGTTTCTTTATTGACTCATTCTCAATAATAGATTTGCTCTGGCTCTTATAGTTGTGAGCAATGGCATCCTGCTGTTTCAGTTCCTTCTCCTTAATGACGTATGCTTCATTTCGGAGAGTGATTGGCTTTGCCAGCTTCATGTGGTCTGACTAGCCTGGTGAACTTGTCCTTGACTAGCTTGATTTATTCGCTTAGCTCCTCAAGCCCTTGGCTGCCATCCCATCTCTTGATGCAAAGTGTTTCACATCTCTTTGGTGATGGATGCCTCAGATTGTCACGAGCTTTCATGTCTTACAATCCATCTTTTCAGTTTCTGTACTAAGCCAGGCAACTTTGCAAGAGCTGTGGTCCACACTAAGGTGTTATACTTGTTGCCATTGACTTTGGTGAAGTTCAGAACGTTGCCTTATTCTGAGCAGTTTGCTATCCGATTATATTTATTACTATTGATGTTTTTCTTGTTATGATGCGGCAATTAAAAAAAGCCAAAGGTGAAGAGAAGTACTCGAAGCATATGTGGTTTTTGCAGGGAGATATTGTTGATTTGGAAAGGGCGAACGGCAAAACCGAGGTGATTGTGTTGGAAGGAGTGAACACAGTCTCGTATACGCTGGATGAAGGATTGATCGAGTTTGGAACAGCCATTGATGATGGCGATTTTTACAGGTACAGTATGAGGTGCCCATTACACTTCATAAGGTTATTAGTCATTTAAACAGCATGGCTCTGACAGTATTGGTTTTTAACAGTATTAATTCAAAATTTTAATTTCTGCACTCATGCTTATGTATTATTGTTTCTATAGCGACATCTGACTTAGAAGGGCTTGTCTACCAGATGATCCACATAATCAAAGCCTAATAATCAATAGACTAAAAACCTGACGTTGTTTAACAAATAATCACTGGAATGGCACTCTCTAAGGCTAGGTCATGGTAATTGTAGCCAACAGGAGCTTGTCCTTACTTCCTGAATCTTTAGGTGAAATTGTGTCTGTGCTATTGAAAATGTCATTGTTCTTATTTTTGTTCTCGTGTGCGTGCATGGACGTAGAGCTACTGCGTTCCTAGAAACCCTAGAAATGTGTGCTGAGACCGAAGCTATGTGGAAGACACTGAGCAAGCTGTCTCTGGAGGCACAGCAACTGCACATTGCCGAACGGTGAGTCTTATAGCACCATGCATGTTCTTTTCCCATTCTGACGGTGACCCTAGTGTTTAATTTCGTAATCCCAGTGATCTGACCTGTCAGTCAGAGGGGAAACTCGACGTATAAAGTATAGCTGCAACAAATATTCCTGAAACTCACTCATTTAAAAAAAAAAAACAGTAAGAAATTTCAATTATTGGCGCATATGCTATTAAACCTCAAACTTCTACATACGTTCTTCACTGCCAAATCATGTCTTTTTCTTTCGTAAACCAACGAGGCGCCAGGACAATATTTTCTCTCACGTCAATAGATACATCCAACTGAATACATGGAGCACGGTCCTGATAAAAAACTACATGGAAACATCTGAAGCATTCAGTACATTAGCTGTGTAAGGCGAATTGACTCGCATTCATTAAAAAAACCATATTGTGAGAAACAAACTTCTGATATGATTACAGCTTTCCTCATAACTTCTATCCATATTCCTATTTTCCAGCCCTGTTTTAGAGTCTTAACACCCGGCGTGATCTGTACATGTTAATTATACTGCTCTGCTAGCTAGCTAGCTCTGGCTAAAATTTAATTCACATAAACAAAAGTGTGCTAGCTTACTATCTGGATCAGTAGGAAACCTGACCACAAAGTTTAAAGAATGCTCCGTTATAAATATTGTTTATTGTGTATACTCTTGTTCTGCCATTCATTATTTTACCAATCATACCACATTTTTTGAATGTTGGTATACAGAACTCCTCAAAGAAACATATAAATAGAGATTTAAAGAAAATGTACAGATCAGCGTTCCTATATGTTACATTTAAGTGATTCTCTTCTGTCCCACAGAAGCCTTTTATAGGATTTCCCATCTATTTCTTCTGCTGGTTTTGTTTTATTAAAGTGAAATGACAGCTATTAAATATGGTCATGGTTATTAAACCATGCGGACCAGCGTTGCCACTAAATAGCCTAATTTGTCTTTCTCCTTTACTCTTCAGGTGCTTTGCAGCTTTGGGTAACGTGTCCAAGGCCCGCTTTTTGAACAAGACCAATAAAATGATTGATTGCATCTCAAAGGAATATGTATGTACACAAAATTCAACCAACAATTGTCTCTATTTTTGAATAAAAAAGTCAATTTGAAAAAAAAAAATGCTGCAATGAATGTTGTTACTAGTACTCGTGTTCTCATTGTTGTTATGGTCTGTTTAACTGCAGGGCGGCGATGGAAAAGAACACTATCGAGTGAAAGCCCGGTTAGCAATGCTCGATAAAGACTATAAACTCTCAGAGATGTACTACTTGGAACAGGTAATGGCTCTAACTGTTGTATCAACCATGCCGACTCAATAGAGAGATATTTATATGAACACGTGCTGATAATATTGCTGTGCGCTGCAGAATGCAATCAACGAGGTGATGGAAATGTACCAAGAGCTACAAATGTGGGACAACTGTATTGCAATAGCAGAGGCGAAGGTAAACAGTGGTTTCTTCAGAATCTTCTTGTGTTCAGGAAGCTAGTCTTGCAACCAGAACTTTGACCATCTCCAAACTGCTAAGCTACAGCGTGCTATGTTGATGCAACTTCGTCAAAAAGAAAACTGAACTGTGACGTTTCTTGGTTTTGTGTGCTTTCTACATTATTTAAAAGTTCTGGTTCCAGGATCTTGGTTCCAGGGGGATATTATAGTTTGCATGTAGTGATCAGTTTAATTCAACAATTGAAGTTACAGTCCAGTCCTCTAGCGCAAAGTAGCTTGTTATTGAAAAAGCTGCGTTATTTTTAAAAATAGGTAAGCTACATCCAAGCTAGTAAAATATATAATTTTTGTCTCCCCGACACTGCTTTGTCATTACTGTTCTGAAAACTGTATTATTGCAAATACTGTAGCTTCTGCTTGCTGTAGAATCCCATGTGTGCTTGTATTTTACAGGGTCATCCGGAGGTAGACAATTTGCGCCGCAGCTACTCCGCTTGGCTGATCGAGACCAAACAGAATGAGAAAGCAGGGGAAATGAAGGAGAGTGAGGGTGACTACGTAGGGGCCGTTAACTTTTACCTTAAAGCAGGACTCCCAGCCAAAGCCGCCTGGCTGGCCATGAACAGGGACGAGCTCCTGTCTGGCAGTATCGTCTCCCGCATCACCTCTGCTCTCATCAAAGAGGAGTTCTACGAGAGGGTGAGTCACAAATGTATGCTGTTTTAAGCTTTTGATGGTGATCAAGGCCTGCGGTTGCAGAAAATTCATAAAGGGTCATTTGCCTGAAAAGTTTGCCTTAATCCTAACAAAAACCTAAGGACAAATACAGACAATGCTATGGTGTGAAATGAAACTGATACAAGTGCACAAAGGATTTAACGATTCAAAGAGATGCACTACGGAGATGATCAAAAGCTTTCCACGTAAACAGGCATTGTTTATCACTGCATCTTAAAATGTAACAGCAGTAATTACAGACGTGTTTTGGGATATTGTGTAGGGTCATCAGCTGTATATGAGAAAAAAGCAGAGTGGTATTCTCATTTTAATCTCGAGTCACTATTCGCAAATAAAAAAACAACTGGGGTAACCCTATGTGTTAACGTCTGATATTTGTATATGTATATATTTTTGTTAGGCAGGTGACCTGTTCAAGAGGGTAAACAATAACCAGCGAGCCCTAGAGAGTTACTGCAAAGGCAACGCTTTCAAAAAGGGTGAGCGCATGTTTATAGATCACATGGATACTGTAGAAATACAATATGAGCGGAACATGTTGGCGTAATACATGCATTGTCCACTCATGCAGCTGTGGAGCTTGCACGTCTGGCCTTTCCTTCTGAAGTAGTGAAGCTGGAGGAGGCCTGGGGCGACTACCTAATCCAGCAGAAACGAATGGATGCTGCAGTCAATCATTACATTGAGGCTGGGTAAGAGTGAATTAATTGCGAACATTATGAGGACAAAGATTGATGGCTCTCCAACGATGAGAGCTGTGAGCCCTCGCTTTGAGGTCTGATCACAAGGCATTCGAATCAGAGAGATTCAGAGATTTCTCAGCTGAACATTCATTATTCTTCTTGATTGCTGTAGAAGATAAGTTTACTACAGATGCTACATAGTAGTAATAAGATACAGTAATAATGTGGGGAAAAACCTAAATTGGTTCGGGTCACATTGTAATATGACGTTTATAGATATAAACCTTTTTTCTTTGCTTGCTTTTTCACTTAGTCTTTGTATTTTCCTGATGAAGGTGTGGTTCCAAAGCAGTCGAAGCAGCAATTGGGGCACGTCAGTGGAAGAAAGCCCTGCACATTGTGGAGTTACAGGAGGACAAAACCTCAGCCAAGTACTACTTAAAGATCGCCCAACACTATGCATCCTTACAGGAATATGAGGTAGGAGAGCACTGAATAAAGTTCAAGGCACATGTCTGCCCATGACTGCATTCTTTTCAGTGCAGGGGCTAGCATTCCCTAAGATAACCTCAATGTTTATACGCAACTGATAAGAAACACTGATTTATTAAACCGTTGTGATGCTCTAGTGGTCCTTACCTTTGTGCCATGTCTCTGTTGATCAGCAACTCTGCCAGCAATGCAGGCATGGGAAAAAGAAAGTACACCCTCCTTCAGTTTTAATGATCAGGGCCTAAATAACAATTGTGTGGTCCTCACCAACTTCTATAAAAAACACCAAATAACCTCAGGTGAAAACAAACAAAAAAAAAACACAACAGATTTTAATATGTAGTCATTTTTCTTCAAAAAACCCCTCAACATTCAGAAACTAGGTGGGATAAAATAAGGACACCATTTGTAATTCCTATTTCCACAATCCCTGAGAGTATTTAGCAGCCAGATGTTAATAGCAAAGTGCACAAGATTAGGTAATCATCAAGAAGTGTGATTACCTTTATAAAAGCAGAACTTTTGGCAGTTTGGTGTTCTGGAGCACTCAGGTGTGTGTGTGTGTGTGTGCATCATGCCAAAAAGAAAAGACGTCAGCCATGACCTCAGAGACGCAATTGTTGCTGCTTATCTGGGAAGGGTCATAAGGCCGTCTCCAGACAATTTGAAATTCACCAGTGAGAAACCCAAGCGCTACATCATGTGACCTACAGGCCTTTGTAAGCCCATTCAATGTTTATGTTCATGAGAACGCAATCAGAAAAAGACTGAACAAGTATGGCTTTCATGGAACGGTGGCTAGGAATTAACCTTCCAAAAGGAATATGGCAACATGATTGGGTTTGCATAATTGCATCTGAACAATATCCGTTGGACTGATGAGACCAAGATGGAGATGTTTGGCCACCATGCACAGTGCCTTGTTTGCCAAACACCAACACAAACACCTCATAACAGTTGTCAAGCATGGTGGTGGAGGGGTGATGATTCGGGCTGGTTTTGCAGCCGCAAGACCTGAGAAACTTGCAGTCATCGAGACAACGATGAACTCCACTTTATACCAGAATATTCTTGAAATAAATGCGAGGCCATCTGTGCAGCAGCTTAAGCTAGGCCAAAATTGGGTCATACAACAGGACAATGATCCCAAGCAGACCAGCAAATCAACATCTGAAAGGCTAAAGATGAAAAACATCAAGCTGTTGGAATGGCCAAGTCCTCAACCCCACTGAGATTCTGTGGTGAGATCTTAAGAGAGCTGTGCATAAATTAATGCCCTAAAACATGAATGAATTGATGCAATGTTGTAAAGAAGAGACTGATAAACTCCTACAGAAAACGTTATTGTTGCTAAAGGTATCTCTGTTGCTAAAGGTGCTTCTGAGGTTTTCTGTGTGTTTATAAAAGTTGGTGAGGACCACATAATTGTTATTTAGATGCTGATAAATAAAAAAATAAAACTGAAGCAGGGTGTACTTTCTTTTTCCCCATGCTTGTATATGAATAATATATTAATATTATATACTGTACTTGTTGGTCTGAACTCTTGTCTCCAGCACTGTTTTAACTCTGTTAAAACCTAGCACATTGTGAGAGCGGTTGCATTGTGTTTGCAGGTAGCAGAGCGCCTGTTTGTGAAAGGAGGCCACATTAAAGATGCTATTGACATGTACGCTGAAGTGGGGAGATGGGAGCAAGCCCACAAGGCAAGAACCTGAGTTTGTTTAGGAGAAGCTGAAACCGGCAACACCATTCATTACATTAATATCATCTGAATATAAAATTGCTTTTTTTGTGTGTGTAAACATGAACCTTTTTTTTTTCTTTCTAAACTCCCACTTTTTAAATCTAGCTTGCTGTGAAGTGCATGACCCCAGATGAAGTTTCTGCTCTCTACATCAGTCGGGCTGTTGAGCTAGAGAAGGAGGGGAAGTACAAAGAAGCTGAAAGGTACATTTGTGAAAATGCACATGAGCTATGATTTCATTTGTCCTGTCCATTTACACTTTGTCCTCATAGCTGACAAAGGACAATATCCAATAGTACCTGTAAATGCTATCAAGAAACTTTCATGTGTATTAATCCATCCATCCATCCATTATCTATACCGTTTTATCCGTCTGGGTCGCGGGGAAGCTGGAGCCAATGGCAGCATCTTCGGGCGAGAGGCGGGGTACACCCTGGGCAGGTCGCCAGTCCAGAAAATGTCAACCATGTGAACATTAGGGATCTAGTTTTGTGATGTTATGGGGTTTTTGTTTGTATTTGTTTTTTTTTTTTTGTTAAACTATTTACTAGATATTACTGCAGGATCACTTAAAACATTCACAATCCAGTTGAGTTTTCGTGATTGACAGGTCCTGTGGCACCTGTCACTGGCTCCTGTCCGAGTCAGTGGCCAGCTCCGAAGAAAGTAGCATGTGGCCTTGGCGGAAGTAGCAACAATGCCATACATCTTAAAATCCAGTATATAGCAGTAAAGATCAATAGTTACAAAACAACCAATGTAGAAATATTATGACTCCACTGGAAATATATCCAGGCCTATGAAGTAGAAGAGGTTGCAGATTTGCGTCTCATAGAACAGTCGATTATTGTCCTTGGCGAAGATCTGCGCTCTCTGAGTGAGCTTTTAGTTATAAAATATGTCCTTCCGCATTCCCTGCCTCTTGTGTCTTCCATAGTGTTCATTTCTTTATCAGGCTGTTCTCCACTGTTGGAGAACCTGATTTGGCAATCACCATGTACAAGAAGAAAAAGCTCTACGATGACATGATTCGTCTAGTTGCCAAACACCACAAAGAGCTGCTGCAGGAGACTCATATTCACTTAGCCAAAGTAAGATAGTTAGTTTATCAAAGATATTTTTTTTAGTCTATGCCCTTGTTTAAGGTTTGCTTTTATGAAACCTGTTAAAAAGCTTACTTCGAAACATGGTCTGCTTTTCAGGAGTTGGAAGTCGAGGGAAGATTCCAGGAGGCTGAACATCACTACATTCAGGGTCAGGATTGGAAAACAGCAGTCAACATGTATGGAACAAATGAGATGTGGGAGGAAGCTTATAGGGTACGCATTTTTATTTGGAAACGCTTATCCATGGTGACATACAGTACAAGTAAAGCGGTATAGAAGAGGCAGAAGACTGCAGAGAGGTCACTACAGTCTGGCCGTCCCTAATGACCTGTGGCATACTAAATATTATAAATATAATTATATATTATATATAAAACCAAATGGTTCTGAGGCCAAGTGTGTTTTTCTCATGTGCAGAATGTAATGCTTTGTTCAGGTAGCTGGATAGCTACGTGCCATAGCGAAATGGCCATAAGCCTGGTCAATTTACTTCATAATCACATACTACTAACTTTCAAAATATCTGTGATGAACTTGTGTCATCATGTACAGCAGACGGGACTAGGCATGTAACGATTCACCTAATTCGCGAATTTGATTCTATTTATAATATTGGCTTCACGATATTTTTGGGGAAAAAAAAGGAAAATGAAAGAACATTTTGTTACCAAAAATGCAGCATTTATTTTCCTATTCCTGATCAGTTTAAATATTCCTGTTGTAAAATTAAAAGATGACACTTTTGTTTTACTTTTTTAATAACCAGCAATAATTATTTGCAAACATGTTGGAGTAAAATATAATTAATTAAAATGAGTTAAAAAAGTTAATAACAAACTGTTTCTTAAAAAGTAAAAAGCTCAAACATGAAACAGCTGCCTCCATTAATCCATTAGCTTAGATTTTTTTTTTTGTTGAATCTGTTTGTTTAATTTATCGCACAAAAGCTCTTTCCCATTTTAGATCTGTGTTTGTGTGTGTTTTTGTGGCATTAGAGCTGTGTTTCATCCGCCTATGGTGACTTCACGTGTATTCCCGCTATTACAGCTAGAAAAACTAAGAGACTAATCAAGGTTCATTTTTGTTTCCATTGATTCAAATCGTCTTAAATTTGTATCCCGTTTTTATTGTTGCACAATAAATCGTTGCATGCCTAGAAGTGGGTGTATCTGTGGCTTAGACGTAGCATTTATTATTTTTGACCACTTGAAATGGCCATATGGGAGACGCATACACTTGCAGAAGTCAGAATGCAAAAAAAAAAAAGATTTTCCCCGATAAAAAAGTGAGTTCACTCAAAGGGAACGAACCCTTGATGTGTAAGATGCATCTGTTCCTAGTAGCTGTTACTTTCCCTTTCTGCCAACTTTCTCTACGTGAACACTGATCTGTGAATTTTTTGAGCTAATAGGAGAAAAAACGGTGGTATCAGTTAGCATGTGTTCAATTGCGTTAATCTATGCAACTCAACAGCCCGTGATCAGAAACATCTGTCTGTATTTAAGTAGCGGAAATTAAATTCAGTCAAATGACTGTTCTTATAGGAAAATAATCTCAGGTTGTATTCCTCTTATACCCCAGAGATTTGCCTATGATTATTTATAAACTTTATGCTTTTTTAACAGTTTATAGTTGTGGAACACCCATGAAATTGGTTAGTTCCTGTTCTCATTATAGCAGCTATAAACAGTTGTTCTGTTAAATCCTGTGTGTCACATATGCAATTAGTTTATTTAGCACTAAATAGGCACATATGATACTGCCTACAAGATGAGGAACCACAGCGGCATCATTTTAATGTCTATGGCTTAATATTAATGTGTAGGTAGCAAAGAGCCATGGGACAGTCAGCGCTCACAAGCAAGTGGTCTACCTGTGGGCCAAGAATCTGGGAGGAGAGACGGCTGTTAAGCTTCTTAACAAGTTCAACCTGCTGGAGGATGCCATCGATTTTGCAGCTGAAAACCAGTAAGGAACTGTTTCCGTGCTTGATATCACGTCTCCATTCTAGTTTATATATGCAATTTACTGATCTTTTTTTGACACCAGAATAATAATGTTGCTAGTAATAAATGATGACTGTTGAGTAAAACACTTTGTCACATGTAGAGGATATATCCATCTTTATCCTTAACCAGTCATGATCATGATTCTGTCATGAAGTCCCTGTATATTGCATCTATAACATTATTTGCATATAAATGCTCCACTACATGGTTATGGAGGCAGAATTTCCATGTGGACGGTCTTATTTGACCTACAGAACACAGTATACAGCAGATTTTTATTGTAGATTACAATATATTCGGTATATGCATCCAATACCTTTTAAAATTACTTTTGTTTAACCATACAATTGTAAATTTGAAAGATTCAGACAGGGAATTTCCTTCCAACATCGACGCTGATACACATTCAGTTCATAACTGTTGCCTTCCAGTTCATTCGACTTCGCCTTTGATCTGGCCCGACTGTCCTTGAAACAGAAGGTCCCGGAAATCCATCTGAAGAACGCCATGTTTCTGGAAGATGAGGTACTGTTTTACGTTCCTACCTGCCTCCTGATGCTTGCCATGATCCACCTCACTATGTTGTGTAATGAAATTTCAGTAGCGCTTAAAGTAATAGTAATGTTTCCTTTTCAAGGGTAAATTTGGCGAAGCCGAAATAGAGTTCATCAAAGCAGGAAGGCCAAAAGAGGCTGTGCTGATGTAAGTGACCTTTCCAGCTATCAGGATTGTAACCCTAAAAGGAAATCTTTAAGTGTTTTGTGTATAAAAGTATGACTTGAGCTTATAGGATAAGAGCAACAGTTATCATTCTAGATTGATATTCTTACACTAAAATGAAAGTAGACATTACAGTAAAGTGTTATCAGTGATACATAAACTTCTTTTAGTGTAATCGACATTGACAGGGCTTTTGTTCTAAAGGAACAGTTAATAACTTAAGCTGTGTCGCAAACAGTAGGTTTAGACACTGATTTTCTGTGTGCGTGGGAATTGATATGGAATGAGATTGAATTCATTTTAACAAATGAATGGCAGCTCTTTTTTTTTTTTTTTTTTGGAGGGTGTCATTTGACGTGAGGATTGTCGCAAAAAGGGTGAAGAAATGAAATGTTTCCATTCGATGTACTGGTCAGAAATGCTATAGCCATTCAGTTAGTATATTAATAACAAGCAGCTTAACGTACCAATCAGAAAATGGATCCAAGCTTAAATTTTCTCACAGCTGACAAAAAGTTGACCATAAGACCAGTGATAAGATAATAGATAGTTTAATTGCTCATTTTTCTATGAAGTAGATTCTGCTTATTTTGTACACAGCCATCTTTAAATTACAGCTGGTGAGTGATGTAATGACATATTAGCCTTATTAATGTCCTCCACCCATGCTGTGATGTGAGCCTTTATCTAACAAGATCTTCGTCATAAGACTTGCTTTTTCACTTCATTCCCAAGGTTTTTGACAGTTTTGTGGGTTTCACCTACTAAACCACACTGTAGCCTAGTTTCAAACTCTGAATTGAATATTCAATTTCAGACAACACGAGTGCATTTTGCGGTCCTATTTGTCAAAAAAATTTGCTTGATTAGCTTGTAATAAAGGTGGTGTACGCAGGTACCTACATATACAGGATTGGACCGGAGCCCAGCGTGTAGCTGAAGCTCATGACCCCGACAGTGTGGGTGACGTGCTGGTGGAGCAGGCCAAGTGCTGCCTCGAGCAAAAAGACTTCCAGAAAGCAGAAGCGTTTCTTCTCCGCGCCCAGAGGCCTGAGCTCGCCATCAAGTATTACAGAGTAAATCTTTTATTTTTCATACCAGGATGGACACCAAACACTAAGTGTCTGAAGGCAAGACTTAAGTTAATTCAGGCCACTTTGACATTTTTTTTCTTAGTTAGTATCAGTCCTAATATCCGATGAATTTTTTGTGTCTTCGTTTTTCTGATTTACTTGAGCTTGTGAAAGGAAGGGTACAGACTTTAGATTAGTAGGATTAGTCTCCTGTGCTTTGACAGTAGTGTGCTTATGAATTATTAGAGTGAACAGCATTTATGAGCATGCTTTGTAAACGATTTTAACGCCATTGTCAATAAAAAGCAGACCAAGAACATTTTCAAACATAAGTAAAAGTCCCTATACTACCTGGAAGTCTAGAAACTCAGATCAGCTGGATAAAAAAAAAAAGAACTGTTTAGCGCGAGAATCAGAACCTGATTGGCTAGCTGTTGGAGATCTTACTGTGTTCCTTGTAAAAATGAACGCAACTGCACTGATACTGTTATTAAAAAAATTCTTTTTTTGCTTCAGGATGCTGAGATGTGGAGCGACGCTATGCGCATCTGTAAGGAGTATATACCCAACAAGCTGAGCATTCTCCAAGAGGAGTATGAAAAAGCGATCGCAAAAAATGGCAGTCGGTAAAAAAATTTGCAACCTCACTCCTGTTTCTTTATTAAAACTGAACAGCTTTTATTTTTCAAACTATAGCCAAGTAGACTTGCTGTGAACTGGACCAACATTACATAGACGACAGAGAGTGTGTTATCTTTTGCAGTTACATTCTGTAAGAGTGTATGTATGTGTGTGTGTGTGTGTGTGTGTGTGTGTGTGTGTGTGTGTGTGCAGGGGAGTAGAGGGGATGATTGAGCAGGCCCGGGAGTGGGAGAAGACGGGTGAATATTCTCGAGCAGTGGACTGTTACCTGAAAGTGAACGATTTGTCCAATGTGGGCCTTCTAGTAACATGTTGGATTAAGGTAATATGCCTCTGTACACCTACACCTGAGCATTACTGAAGTATCATTGGACCTTTTTTTAAATTCTAGTTTAAGCTTTTACCAGACAATAGAAGGCACTCCAAATAATTCAGCCAATTTAAACCTTACTTTAGTTGTGAGTTCAATCCAGTATGATATATTTTGTTGAAAAAACAGAAAAATCTTCACTTTATTAGGTCGTAAGCAAAACTTAAATTAAACCACAGTTTGTAAACAGGAACTGCTTTCTTTATTTTTAGTTAAAATTTTAATATAAGCCCTCATCAAGAATAAGTCCGACTACGCTTGCAGGAGATGTTATAATAAATCTTTCCAGTACATATTTCGAAACTGTCTTTAGTCGACTTCTGCAGGCACAGGTGAAATATTTGTACCATGTGTGTATGAGTCGCATGATTACATGTGAACACAACTCGGTCAGTTTGATCTGAGTCTCACGTGGTATACCAAGCCCAGGGCAGTATTCGTCCTGCAGGGCCTGGGCTGAGGGAATGTGGATTGCATGTGGTGTGTGAATAAGTTATAGACCTGAACATAACCTGAGCGTGATAATGTATCGCAAATGAGTCATTTCTTAAGTCCTTCTCAAAAATTTGAATTCTGATGTGGAGTTGAACGACACTTTAGAGATCAAAATGTGTTTTGGATAAAGGAATTTTTCACCTCAGACAGAATAACTTGATTGATCTGAAGCGAACTTTTCCTGTAAGGGATCAAAGTGGAACCAAACCATGCCAGTAAAATTGCCTGTCTATATGTTTTATATAAAACTTTATAGTATGTAAGTTTATGATTATAATAAATGAGCAAGTACAAGCAAAATATCCTTCACGTATAGTAGAGCAGGCAAAAAAAGATTACTGTTATTAACATTTTCTATCTATAGCAGTGTTTCCCGAAGTGTGGGCCGTGGAGGTACTGCAGTATGCCATGAGAGGTCATTTACAATAAATAAATAAATAAATTAAAAAAAACCCTTTAAATATTCAAGTTTGAATTTACCATTAAATATTTATGATTAAATGCTAACATTTTAAAGAATTGATCAGAACTAGTAAAATAAAGCCATTGGATTTAAATGACGTTTCATTTATCTGGCCTATCTTTGATCTGGAATGCATCTTGTATCTCGTCATTGCCGGCGAATCCCAATGGACAGAACACAGATTAAAGATAGAGTGGGCCACATAAGATTTTCCGATTTCAAATTGGGCCACAGCATTCTTAAATTTGGGAACGGCTGAGAATCTACAGCACAGTCATTTTCTGGTGCATGCGAAGACGGATGTCATGTTTTTAATGAATCAACTAATTCTTTGTTCCAACTTGATGGTGGTGTCTGTCAAGCAACGTTATTGTCTTTTAATGGCAAAACACCCATCTCCTGTATTTTGAGAGATCCTCTTGCTTTCAAATAACTGTATTTAAGTCAGGGGAAAATGAAATAATCTAGTCAACAGAGAAGATTAGTGTGCTCTTTAGCTGCTCTTTTTACACGTTTTTATTGCTTTCAGTTAGATATTGTTGTCAGGTATTAGTGTTCTTGCATTGGTATAGTTAGTCTTTAGATGGCCTGTTGTAGAAATGTGCAGACATTGTCTCTACCGTCCAATATTTCCTGATATTTATACACCCCTTTGTGCTTTATCTTTTTAAATCGGAATCCTTTAATGATGCGTTACTATGCATACAAATGGTTTATAAAGCTTGTTCTGACCACATGCACATTTGTGTTTTTTGTAAAAATATCTTTCAGGCAGCAGACTTGGCCATCAAGTTTTTAACGCGTGAGAAGGCCGTGGGTGTTGTTCAGACTGTTGGGCCACGTTTGGTGCAGCACAAAAAGTACACTGCGGTATGTACATGAGACATCGCCAGTACATACAGAGGTGTGGACAAAGCAAAACATTTTTACTGCTTGTATGCTGCTTCATGTATTCACTCCGATTTAGAGAGAAACTACTACAGAAATATATGAAATATACCTATACCCTCACAGGCCCCTTTAGTAGGAACACCTTTAATGTACACCTGCTCATTCATCCAATCAGACAGTCACGTGGCTGCAGTGCAGAGTATACAATCATGCAGATACAGATACAGCACTTCAGCTAACTTTCACATCAAACATAAAAATCAGAATGGGCTTATTTTCACCCAGGCAGCTGAACTATACCTCAACTTGGACCTCATTAAAGACGCTGTAGATGTATTCATGGAGGCGGAAGAATGGAACAAAGCCAAGCAAATAGCCAAAGAGTTGGATGCAAGGTGAGAGCATGGCAATCACAGGCAAGCAAGGTCAGACCACACTTAATGCCAGAGCAGACCATTTCACAGTGATTGCTTGCTAATATTGACCATGTTTTAGTCTCTTCAGACCATTTTTGTGGTGGCTAGTGGGAGTGTTGCGTACTGATAACCGGTAGCTTTAAATGATTCGGCTATTAGGACTATTAGCTAAATAAGCATATGAAGTTTTGATGGGTGCGTTCTTGTGAACCCTAGTTGGTCTTTTTGATTTGTAATGTTAATGTTCTGGATTGAGATTCTGCTTAAATCTGTCAATAGGTTGGAGGGATATGTTGACCAGTGTTACAAGGACCACTTGAAAAACAAAGGCAAGGTGGACTTGGTAGGTTTGTCTGAAACATAATACCATTGTTTTTGTTGTAAAATGCATAAAACCATATACATAAATTGTGTGTGTAATCTTTTGATATTGTAAGAAAATTCAAAATTATTGTTATTAATAGGTCCATGGAGTATTGTGGCTGATTATTAACCTGCTATATTTTTTTATCCATCTTTAAAGGTTTATGCATGTACTGTATATTAGTCAAATTGGCCCAACACAAAAAAAAACATTAAACGTTGTAAGTTAATAGTAAAGAGAGTTATATTATGTGTTGTTTGAACTGAGAGTTTTGTATTGATAGCTGGTTGGAGTAGACATCATGGCTGCATTAGACATGTATGCAGAGAGAGGGCAGTGGGAGAAGTGCATTGATATCGCATCTAAACAGGTACGCAGAAGCTGAGACAACACTGTCATCATCTCTGAACGAATCTCGTCTTTACCTTTTATCTACGTGTTATGAGTTATTGGTCAAAAGCTGTTTCTGTATATCGCTCCGGCTCTCTCTCTCGCTCTCTCTCTTTTTTTACACTTTTTCTTCTTTGCCAAACAGAACTTCAAGATCCTACATAAGTACTGTGCCCTGTATGCCACGCACCTCATCAAAGAAAGTGATGTGGAGAAAGTGCTTGAGCTATATGTACAGCATGGGATGCCAGCCAGCCCGGAGGTAGGCACAGGCTATGAGAATACCAACTGCACCTCACCAACTGCACCTTACAGCATGAACAGTGAACCTTAAATAATTGGGTTACTCATGGTAATTAATCTTATTGTGCCTTACAACAGGTAAAACCTGTTCTGATCTAATCTGATTGGGCAAGCTGCGTTCAATGAGTGTTGATAATTACTAGAACAGCACTTGGATATTTCACGGTGTGAATCACGCCACTCGTTTGCGTTCACTACACAAAATTCTGCATCTCGAGCCAGTTCATTACACTGAAACTGTTACTACACTTGCTAACCCTGTGCGTTGGCATGGCAACCCGCAAAGTTCTGTCCAGGTGTGGCACCTTTATTTCCATTGACGGATCAGAAATAAGCTAAATATTTGGACATATTGTGTGTGAAATGTCAGTTACTAAATATAATTTTCTTGTTTATAGAACTGTTAAAAGTAATATCACACTCGCAATGGTGATGATGTTCTGCACGGCTGTGATCACCTGAAATTACCTGTAATTACCTGTAACGACCATGTGCCTAAAGCCGAATCACAGCCGTGTTGATATTCAGTATAACAGCACTCTTGCTTGTGTGATATCGATTGACAACAAGCCTCATTATTATAAAATTTTGCATTTTTACTGAAATCTTCAATCAAATATAGCTATTGTTACAAATAAATTGTTTTTCATTCTCTTCCTGCTCCATTTCTGCAGAACTTCAACATCTACAAGCGCATGTTCTTAGAGCTGATGAACCTCCAGGACAGGAATGACGCCAAAGCCTATCGGATGTGGGCTAACCTGAGAGATGTTTTACATGTGCTGGTGAGTTACAGCATTTGTCAAAGAACTTGGGTTTATACTATGGTGGTTGTGTATTGCATCATATATTATTCTCTGACTGAGATTCATCGGCGTACAGAAGCTTTATCATTATTTGACTTAATAATTTCCATCCATCCATCCATTATCTATACCGCTTTATCCATCTGGGTCGCGGGGAAGCTGGAGCCAATCCCAGCATCTT
>JAQQZR010000012.1:21436743-21448053 GCA_030068235.1 Notoglanidium macrostoma | reverse complement strand
CCTTGTGGAGAGCTTGCCCAGAAGAGTTGAAGCTGTTATAGCCGCAAAGGGTGGGCCGACGTCATATTAAACCCTATGGATTAAGAATGGGATGTCACTTAAGTTCATACGCGTTTAAAGGCAGGTGAGCGAATACTTTTGGCAATATAGTGTATGTATATCAACTACATCATCAGACTGTCTTGGTGAAAGAACATACCCACTCGCACAGAACACATGTTTGTTTCAAACAATATTTTTAAGTATAAAAAAGCAAGATACACAGACCATACGTAGTCCATATTTTCATTTCACAGCACCAGATCAAGTTAATGAATGCACACGGTTCCTTTTTCTTTCTGTATCTCTGTTCACAGGATTATAATCACTGACAATAACATCATAAAATTTCCAGGAAGATCCTCTCATACAACATTTCACTCGTACAATGACAGAAAATAAACCATTCAAGTTTCCTAAATTTAAACGACTTCCCTTTATACACTTATATACAACTTTTAATTCATTTAGTAGGGCTTGGTTAATAAGGTACTTTAACAAAGTCTATGCAGACATCTTAAAGTCTAACATTTAAAAAAAGTCATGTATGAAAAAATTGGATCCATGACACAAAGTTCTTTTAGACACATGGTAGTCATACTCAGTCGTATACAGTATTAAAATCCTAGATCTGAATAAACCTAACCTAGTAACCCCTTACAATATTGATTATTATAGTACTCTTTTGTTCCTCAATCTTTGTTCAGTCCACTGTTTCCAAGCTCTCTCAATAACGAACATGTTGTAGATGCCATAATAGCGTATGTCAAAGCTAATACAGCATGAAACATCACTGATATTAAACTGCAAGACAAAAGCACGCTAGTATGCACATGGACAAGAAGTTTACTGTTTACACAGAGTACGGCTTGAAGCAGAAGTGAATTGTAGAACAGCAGAGAACTAAAAAAAGCTCGGCTTTCAGTCTGGATTTGGGGAATTGGTGCAGGAGATAAATAAAGAAGATGAACTGCTACAAAGTGAAATATTTCAAGGAAAAATGTAATTACAGTATGTTATGTAAAATTGACACGACGGGCAGGGCCGAGACAGTCAGAGAGAACGCGTGCTAGCAGCAGGTACAGAACATCTTAGCTGAAAAGGAGGAGGTTTATGTATAACCTTTCTCCCAAACATTTGTTATTGAGTAATGTACATGTATAAAAAATTTTCCTGGAGCAGTAGGCGCTACACAGCTAAAACACCTCCTAAAATGCAGTTAAAGCTCCACAATGTAGAATTCAGCCCCCTGAACGCCCCTCTCTTACCCCTCCCTCTCCACGTGTGTATTAGAGCGTACGGTGGCCGTCAGGTGCCCGTAGTACACCCGTACCTACATTCACACTCCCTTGCTTTTTCCGTGATAAATAATAAGTATGAACCTCCATTTTTTTTGTAAAATTTCGTAGTTACTGCTGATTATACACTAATGAGAACATACTTATGAATTCCATCAGTATATTATGGGATATATACTCCGTTTCAGCTAATAGCACCCCTCAAAACCCTACATTGTGGACCTTTAAAATAATAATGCACAATTTTTTTACTAAACAAAGAGACCACAGAATTGCCTTCTGGTTTTCTACTGGCTCACGAGACGGAGGATTCACAAATTCCCAAGTTCACCTAGATGAAGTTGTCTTGGCTTTTCCTCCAGGCAAATGTTGTCAGACCCAGCTGATCTGTTCACTGCTTTAGTTGAAAAGCAGAAAAGCACCGTTTTCAGGTGTCTCCCATTTTGCAATAGCACAGGCTCAAAATCATAAATGCTATGGCTAAAGTGTAAATATCGGCACCTCTATCAGCCACATCAACAGAGTCAGGATGCTATGTAATATCACCTCATCTAAAAACCACAGATAATTTAAAAAGTCAAATGCTTGAAAAGGGAAATTAGAAGCATCATGTATTCCAGGAATGATTTAGTGGTCATTTTTAGCTTTCTCAGGTTGAGGTTGGGGCTTGTTGAGATTCTAAGCATCCTTCCCTGGAACCTCCGTTTCTGACTCGCTGCTGGAGCTCTCGCTTCCACTGCTACTGCTCTGACTATCACTGCAGTCTTTTTCCTGCACTCTCAGTTTGTACTTTTTGCTCTTTTTTTCATCTTTTGGTTTCCTCTCCGGTGTTTCTGGGCATACAGACTCACTGGTCGCAGCATCTGCTGGAGTCTGTGCACCCTGCCGGGTGCAGGGTCCCTGGGGGAAAAGGAGAGCTGGGTTTGGCGTGCAAAGCTTCTTTGGCTTGGAGGTGAAACTCTTGGCCTTGGAGGTGACCACAAACCAGTCCTGGCCACAAGACAAGCTTTCAGGTAACCCTCATGTTCTGGTGAGTACTTGATTTAAACTATCAAAATATTTTACAAGTACAAGATTTACGGAAATATTTACCTGGGAATGAATGGAGTTGATGTGGTATTTTACTCCACTCTCCGAGTTGAACTCTTTCTTACATATCAGGCACGTGTATTTCCCAGCCTGAAAGTTTCCCTACAGAGAAAAACAAAAATTACCTTCACCCTGATGCGAATTGACACTTCCCCTTAAAAACATATTCATGAAAATGCAACTTTTAATAAATAATGATTTCATTTCATTATGATCAAGCAGCAGAGAATTATGCAAACTTTGATCTCCATCTGTACTTAGTAGATGAGCTGACTGCACCTTAGGACTTCACAATCATTCAAATATTCATCGATATGCTTTCATGGCATGCTGACAACAAATATAACACATACATGACCTCGCTTAGCAGCATTAGCCTTTTAGGATTGTTTAGGATTTGATTATCCTATAGGATTTTATAGGATCCGATTTGAGTGACTAAGGAGTGCTTTGGACTGACTGTAGCTTTATGAATGCTTTATGAATTAGAATGAACATGCATGAATTATTATAAACGCGGTCATTTCTTACCAGCGTGCAGAGTCCCAGATGAGCCTTCAGACCTGAGACACTTGTGTAGTAGCAACCACAACCCTACAGAAACACCGAAATGTAAAGAAAAATAAGCAGGGTTACAGGAAAATGATTCAGATTAAAATTCTCAATGAGAGAAACGCTCTACGTTCAAACCTTGTTGGGACACTGCATTTTTCTGTTCAGTTTCACTTCATTCTTCCACTTTCGCAAGACATCCTGGCTGAAGGCGGGCAATCCAGGACGGGAATAACGTAGCTACCATCAGACATACAAGTGAAAACAATTTTATTGTCATCCATCTGAATGCATGTGTAGAGTGGGATGAAACAGCACGGCTTCAGGAGAGCACAGAACAATATAACGTGAGGATTGTGTGCCAAGTCTAATGTTACAGGAGATAAAAACTATACAACGTCACCCAGAGACCAAGAACCCAGCATTATCTAAAGAACCTATGTTATCCTAGGATTTAGGATTATACCTGTAAGACATGATCCTAATATTATTAATGCTCTAATATCATTATGGATTTTTAAAAAAATGCTTCTTCATGAGGCTGAGAAGATTCTTGGTGTCGACCTGATTGATCTGTATTTGTATCTGAATCTGTTTAGTTTAAATGCGTTTTCTTCTTCCTTAAAAGGAAGTGGGGCGTGGTCTATTCTTTTTTATTTATTTTTTTATTAAATCTTATATGACCCCTATCATTATGTACTGGAATCATTGAAATAAAAAAAAAAAAAAGGTCTGCAGAAGAAGAAAAGTAAGATTTCATTCTCAAATTATAACTCCTTTTTAATTTTTTTTTAATTCTCTGTTTATTATTATTGTTATTGTTATTATTATTATTATTATTATTATTATTATTACTACTACTTTATTTAATTTCAAAACCAGAAGTTTTCTAGAACTTTCTGGTAAGTTGTCTAACTTCTGTCTAAAGTGACTGAGTAAGAAAGATAACCAAGCTTCAGAAGTTTTTCCCAAATCAAGAAACTGTTTAAAGTTGACAACAGCCATCTAATAACGTTTTATCTGATTTACTTGTTTTGTCCTACAAGATCATATCTATATTTGTATTCATTTGGGATGAATGACCTCTTCACTCCAAAGAATGTTCATATTCCTAACATACCTAATATATATATTGTTTATCGTAGTTTATCCGATTAACTATATGGCTCAAAAAGTGTTTTTTTCTTCCACTGGAAACATATATCATGAAGAATACCGGAGAATGTCACTGCTCTACAGCGAGTAGGTACTTTTTATGAACGGTCACATTATTTTGCTTTGACCGAAGTGTCTTTTTTGCACCCAAAACACAGGGAATTCCATTCCATCTACCTTCCTGTCATCAGGGACCAAATCTCGCTGCACCTTCCTCTTGGGCCACTCCTTGAACATCTCCTGGTTGGCGATCTCACGCAGATGGAAAATGGCCACCTGGGCGGACATGCGTTTGGCCCTGCCAGTAGATTCACTCTCCATGCTGGGTTCCCTTTGGCCATTCGCTTCAGCCTGTTGGGGTTCCTGTAGGAAAATGCCATCATGTGCTTTTAGAGCTCCAATCAGATCATGTTTTTTAGCCCTTATTTAGATTCACTGCATAGAAATGAGCACAGATTTGACTGTACCAAAGAAATCATCCATTAATCTATCAATATTTTGCTTTCTCAATCAACTCTTACTACTACAGAACATTTTACTAGGATTAATTAAATCACAAGTCACTGAATGTAATTCAACATTACAAACATTTATCAGATCATTTTCAGTTTTAATGTGCTAAATGAGTCACCCAAACAGACACAGGTTTACCGTATTCTTTCTGTTTTTTAAATCTCACAATGAATTTTCTTTGCACGCGAGGTGAATCACATTCACTGTGTATACAGCTCCAAAGTTTTGGGGATGGCTCTTAAAGTTCCACTATGTGTGATTCAGCCCTCTGAACACCCCTCTCATCCCAAGTGTGTATTAGAGCGTACGGTGGCCGTCAAGTGCCCATAGCGTGCTTCCAAGTACTTACATTCACACTCCCTTGCATTTTCCATGCTAAATAATAAGTATGATTCTCCATTTTTTTGTTGTTGTTAAATTTGGCTTCTCAAACTTGTTATCCAGTTCCAGCAAACACTGATTCCTCTTTTCTTCTTCCTCATTTTCCTTTCTTCTTCTTTGTCATACTTCCAGTGCTTCGTTCGGAATTCATGCTTCTGCTTATAAAAACGTGAACCGTGGACGGCACTCTCTAAAGGTTTGTCCATTCTGGGCTACTGTAGCAGAGAAACATGGCAGCTCCATAGAGGTGGACCCGCTCCCTATGTAGATATAAATGGCTCATTCTAAGCTTATGAAAACACAATGATTCAGAGTTATAGCTAATTATATACTAATGAGGACATATTTATGAATTCTATATTCAATTTCTGCTAATAGATCCTGCTAAATCCTACATAGTGGACCTTTAATTTCGACTTGACATTCAAGATATCATTATAAATTCAACTATTTTACTACCCCACACATTCATAATATACATTGTGTGTCTCACAAGGCTATTCACTTGAGAACATGTTAATTTTCAACCCAACAAGTTGCAGTACACAGTACTAAATTTTAGGCCAAAGTGGTATGAACTAATGTTTAAGTGAATAGGGCAGGACAAATTAAAAGAATACCCAGCAGATAATAAGCATGATTCAAACGGGGACATTATGTTTCCACTGCTTCTCACACTAACAATAAAACAATGTTTATGAATTGAAATATTATTCATACGAGAAAGCAAACAATTTATGTCTTCAGACCAACAGCGGAGTGTAGAGAGTCCCATACTGTTTTCTCTGCAGCTGAAGACAAATGTGCTTTCACTCTAAATGAAGTGCATCACTTGCTTCATACCACAGTCCAACTAATAAGTAATGAAATTCATTGCTTACTATTTTCATAATTAAAAAAAGAAAAGCATTAACTGAATCCTGTCTCAGTATGGACCACAGGAGGGGCTCACCGGACCATGCTCAGACTTTAGATGGTACTCCAGTCCTGCTCGGGAGCGATAAGGCTTCCCACAGTGCTTGCAGTTCATTTGGAGCTTCTCCAGCTCAGACTCCGCCTTACCACACTTTTTCATGTGATAAACATAGCCCATTATACTGGTAAAGCTGCCAGTACACCCCTGAAACAAGAAAAACACTGATTCTGGGTTAGCGCACACCTTAAAACAATAGCCCTTAACCTTGGAAAGACTCTTTTGGAAATGCAATAGAATAACAGAGCTATTTATTACTGTACATGTGATGTATAGCACCTGTAAAATGCATACATACCTCTTTTGAACATTTTAATTTTCCCAACCTTTTTAGCACTTTTCTCAGTTTTTCCTTCACTGCGTGGTCATCCAGTCCACATCCATCGTCTGGGGTTGGCTAAAGCATGTACAATGCCACACTTAGAAAATACATATAATCTTGTTTCGACTGATCTCATCATTATTATCCTTACCGTGTTTACGACCATAAACAGGATTGTGAAGGATTGTATAGGTGTTTCTTTAAGATTTGAGATCTATCAGATTAACTAAAACAACAGGAACTTTGAGTCCGAAGAGTGACTGTTTAGAAGTTTGGGTGGACTTTACCAACTTTGTTGTGTGTGCATATCATCAGTTGATGAAAGTAAGTGCTTTTTCGAATTAGGTCTGTTTATATTCACTTATATTTTGGATTTTTCTTCCTTTTTGGAAGAACATTAGATAGTGGGTAATGGATGCACATGCTTCAGTCACACTAAATAGTAGCCCCGAGAGAGCGGCGTGTATGGACCGGTTTGATTTTTGACTTAATCCATGTGTGTTATGTTTGTATAAAAAAAAAAAACACAATTTATTATATAATTATAATTAATAATCACAGCCTTTCTGCATGCTTCTTTAATGCCAGATGCAAAACCACTGATTGTGAGGTATTCTTTTTCTGTTTCTTTGTCCTTTGATGAGTAACAAGTCAACACTAGTGTTCATTTCTGATTTGCAGTATATCTGAGTCATGTATAATGGGAGGGACCATATATAAAAGTGCTGTAATTCTTGCACTCTCCCTCTGATTTGGATGCTAATACCCTCAACACCCTTTTTATCTTACTCATTATTTATTTTTTACTCCAATTCACTAAAAGACTTAAAAAAAAACCCCACAATGTCCGAATATTTATGGCCCTCACTGTATATCGACCAATCCAACTGAGAAAAACAATCATTGATCATTGATCACTGATCGGAGATTATGAAGCTCCAGTAAACCTTCCCTCTCACACATTTTGTGTTTCACACAACAATCTGATAAAAGCACAATTAAGAGAAATGAAAGGAAAGGACATACCAGTTTATTGTGGTCAGCCATGAGGTGGTACTTCATCCCAGTTGAAGTTTTTAGTTGTTTCCCACAATGTGTGCATTTAAAAATATGCTATAATAATATATCAAATTAGTGCCAGGATGATCTTGACCATTATCAATCCAAAGATCCTACTAAGCACTACTAGGTGCATTTACCAGTTTGCAGGTTACCATGTGTTTTTTCAAGCCCTCAACCGTCTTCCTCCCTACACGTTTACACTTGGGGCAAGTTACTCGACCCTTTGCGAGTATCTGCAGCTGCCAGATCTCCTCTTGACTTCCTGCCAAAACACACAAAATAAGTCACTGTTGTATAATTAAATAATCAGATGTTTGTATATTACTACAGTGTCGAAATCTTTGCACACTCTCATGTTTAAGGGAATACTTTGTCCAAAAATAGAAGCATTGCAGGTAATAACTGGAACTAAGTAGAGGCCTGGGCACATTAAGCACATTATCTCATGCAACCTGGAAAGAGAAAGGTAGATTTTTTTACCTGGAGGATAACTGGGTGTCTCCTTCTTCATGCAATAAAAGTCAGACCTCTGAGTTCTACTTTTAGCACTGTGAGACGAGGGACTCCTCGGAGTAAACTGTGCTACAGGAACTATTACAGGAACTGTGGGGAGGACACGTGATCAATCAGGAATCAAGCTGACAAGGAATATTTCTCCAAAATAATGAATGAATAGCTCTCTGTTTCACCTCCTCAGTATATTTTTATACCCTTGACATAATTCCTAAATTTTCTTCTCCTTCTTTTATCACAACATCTGGATTGTGTATTTTGTACAGTTTTGTGAGAACTGGTTTTTAAATAATACTTATAATTTAAATAATAGAAAACACATATCCAGCAAATCATATCTGTGGTGAATCCAACTGCTTTCTTACAGGCCTGCTGCTTCTCGAAGTGAGGTATGGACATATATTTCTTATACAAGCATCCGGGCCTTCATCGTGAGCTTACAAGCTGACAGGTTTAGCTAACTGTCCAGCTTTATGATGAACAACTTAATTTTCCTTTTATTATTGGAGAGTGACTCATTATTCTTCTACATTACTTTGTAAAGAGTTACAAACATGCACATTATTACTCTTGGGTTAATATCCAATAAACAAACATGATTAAATATTGATGTTTTGTCCCTTTGCCAAGTCATGCACAGAAATCATAAAATCACCAGAGCACAGAGAATACAGCTCAATACATTACTAGATAATTTTATAAAAGGACAAGTCTAATACATGTTGTATATTTCAGCCACTGTTTATTTTCTCATTTTGTTTGTTGGCCACATCTCACCAGCAACCCAAAATGCATACCAAGTTTGGATAGAATCAGGATCGAATCACTTTCTTACTTCAATCATACCTCAGATGCTCTTGGAGCAGTTATATTAGTCTGCTGTGTTCTCACCTGCCTAAACGTTGCAGCAACAAATAGAAAGAAAACTCTGAAGGCTTTCTGCTTCAGGTTAATATCCTCCCCCCCGAGATTGAAAAAAATTACAAACCAGTCTAGACAACATTTAATTAATTAATGATCAATTACTTTTAAATTTTTAAATTTTTATTTAAGTTGAATTTTTTCAGAAATATAAATTTGTATTTGTACTCAGAGTAAAGAACAGGTAAAGAAAATACCATAATTGGCGAATTTTTGCCATAGTGTCGAACATTGTGATACCAAAATTGGTAAAGTCAAAATTTTGGTATCGTGACAAGGCGCAATACGTATCTCTTCTAATAAGGTCGCCCTTGGAGAATATCATCAAACAAACAGTTCTCTTCGGTTTATGCCATGCCCAATGGACCATAGGCTTATCATCACCATAATCATATCACCCAGGCAGCCCTTAATGTTGACTTAAATTATAATTGATATCTGGGTGAAACTCATTGGTGGGGAACATGGCCAATATCAACACCTTGCAACATGAGGGATAAAGTGTAGAATTTACAGACTTTTTTGGTCCATGTTTCTCACTCTTACATTGCTAGCCAGAGCAACAGACCGTAGTACCATTCTTTGGAATCCTGTGTCAGAGAAACAGCCACCTAGAAGCTGACCATATGTTTGAAGAGGCACTAATTAACTCTCAGCAGGAGGAAGATCATGAACTGTGGCGGGTGGGCCCAGTGCTCATCACCAAAATGACTGCTGCTTTCTGGTGATGATACAGTGACTTATTTCGATATGGTTAAATACGCTGCAGACAGAACAGGCTGGGATGTGTGTCACAGAAGATATGTTTGTAATTGGTGCATCCAGTTACTAAAGGTTAATGGATGAAGTTTATGGCTGCCCAATTCCAAAACTAAAACAATTCCCTGAGAAAACAGATGAACCAGCTCCTATAGATGACCTGCCACTGACTTTGGCCAAACCATGGCAAACTGAATGGTCATGGATCTTTGCTTACTTCTCCAGAAGATCCAGAGAGCCTCAGAGACCCTAAATAAGCGTGCAGTCAGCTTTGTGATCCCACTGAAAGAGCAGATTTCCACCAACTCTAAAACCCACCACACTGACACCACTGGTCCATGGCTTTGAGTGACATTAACATTCCCACGAAGCCAACCATGTTGGAACATCTCCAGTGTATTGGCCAGAACAGTGTGCCACTCACAACCTTCCAGCAGCACATGATGCAATGGTTATTATATCAGATAGGTATACCTTGATACCTTTTATCCCCAACACCACTTACATATAGGTGTTAGTGCTCATAGAGAGGAATTGCTCAGATATTCATGGCACCATGACCACATTTTTAATGTCCACACTTGCTGTCAGTTTGTGCATGTTCAGGCCAGCTACGCTGTTTAAATGAAAGATGTGTTCTCAGGTTACTTGTTTGTTACTTGCCAATTCTCAGCTGCTTATTATAGGGTCACTGTTGAAAGTCTACTGTGATTGCCTCTTGACTTAATTCTTCTTTGAGGCTGTCGTTTATAATGTCGTCTTGCTCCATCAAAATCTATGGGTGAGTCACTCCTGCAGACACTCACTGACTGAATAAAAGCCTATAAGAGAATGTATGAATTGTCTGAAACATGTATAAATATTTTCTAGAATATTTCCTGAATCTACCTATAAGTCTATGAAACTGTACCACTGTGCACAAATGAGAATTGTTTAACAGGATTAAAGGTGACTACAAAATATTCACTGATATTTGGCGCCAATATTCATTTACTGTAAATTTGAAAATTGTGTTCAATTCTTACTCACAACTTACAATAAAAAGTTCCACTGTGTCAGCTTTAGCAGGATCTATTAGATTAAATGGAATATAATATTCATCAGTATGTCCTCATTAGTGTATAATTACCTGTAACTACGAATCATTGTGTTTTCGTAAGCTTAGAATTAGCCCTAATAGGGATCTACATAGGGAGCGGGTCCACCTCTACAGAGCCGCCATGTTGCACCACTACAGTAGCCCAAAATAGACAAACCTTTGGAGAGCACCTTCCATGTTTCATGTTTTTACAAGTGGCAGTGTGATTCCAGAAGGAAGCACCGGAAGAAGGATGAGAACGTGGAAAGAATGATGAGGAAGAAGAAAGAAGAGGAATCAGTGTTTGCTGGTGCTGGACAACAAGTTTGAGAAGCCAAATTTTGAAAAATGGAGGATCATATTTAGTCATATAAAAAAGTTTGGGAACCCCTCCCAGCCTGCATAATAATTTACTCTACTTTCAACAAAAAAGATAACAGTGGTATGTCTATCATTTCCTAGGAACATCTGAGTACTGGGGTGTTTTCCAAACAAAGATTTTTAGTGAAGAAGTATTTAGTTGTATGAAATTAAATCTAATGTGAAAAACTGGCTGTGGAAAAATTTGGGTACCCTTCTAATTTTGCTGATTTGAATGCATGTAACTGCTCAATACTGATTACTTGCAACACCAAATTGGTTGGATTAGCTCATT
>JAQQZR010000012.1:21394400-21405535 GCA_030068235.1 Notoglanidium macrostoma | reverse complement strand
TGTGTGTGTGTGTGTGTGTGTGTGTGTGTGTGTGTGTGTGTGTGTGTGTGTGTGTGTGTGTGTGTGTGTTCCACCTGCACTGTCTCCTCCTCTAATGGGCCTACCCTTTTCGCCACATTCTCTGGGACAGCATCCTCTTAACTGGACTTTTTTAGGGGGCTTTCCACTCAGGGCAAGTGAAAGGATGTTAATTGCTTTTTTCCTGACCTCTTTGAAAGACAGATGCAATGATAAATACATCCATGAAGCAATACACTTTAATGTATTTAGTTCCAATAAAATTATTTAGCCTATTTGGAGAGAGAGAGATGATTATAATGTGAGAATGTGTCAGTCATCGTGTGATAACGAAATATGACTAGTCCTAGGCTATTTATTCTGAACAGGTGGTGTTGTCAGTGAACAGGCTGTAAACCTCTTGGCTAACTTTAGGCTACAGACACGCCGCACTGAAAAACTGATGCTAATTATCTGGGCAACGTTCTCTAACAGGAGTCAAGTTGTCATTGCTTGTGTCAAACAAGTTGTGAATTTGTTGTAACATTAAAACAGGAGATGACTCTGTGATCGAAGTGATGCTCGGCGCTCCTATGGATGGGGTGAACCAAATTTTCGGAATATCACGTGAACAAGTCCAGGATAACTGTGCCTTTTTCATTGGTTGTTGTGTTGCATTTTACCCAGATACAATACTGGTATTTTCTGATTGGCTATTGTGTAGGCCCTTTCTTTTTTGTTGATTGGCTGGTAAGTGACAGGCTCGCCTGTTTCATAGTGAGGCGCTACTGTGCCGCGGCCACAGAAATATTGGGCGCTGCGGCATATTAGCCTACAAATAGTTTTTCCGCGTGAGAAATACAATGTGAGGCGGGAGTGCGTGACAAAAGACCGAAAAGAGTGACTGTCACGCTCAATGCGTGACACTTGAGAGCCCTGCATTTCAGTTTTAATAATTTTCTTGCAGATTGCGAAAAATCAAGTCAAGGCAACTCTATAGAAAATGAAAAATAAAAATCTATCCATCAAATGGAATTAGTTAAAGTAAGCCCTTTCCCATCCTATTTCCATGATATAATGTAGGAACCCCATATTGAATGCTCAATATTACTCATAATTTGAACACTACTGTTGCTATGGCCCCTAAAGGAGTATTTTTCTGATTTTAAACAGCATTATGCAGGAATCTTATCTGAAAAAATCAGCTTCAAGATCATTGTGATGGTAAATTGACTTGTAATAGGGATAATGGCTTATCTTCCATGCTGTCTCTGTGCCCAGAAGGCCAGTTATAGCACTAGGTAACACTGGTAGTGTGCTTTAATGGCACCAGGAGCACATCAACAGCTATGGGTCTTCAGTTAGCTAGAAGCCAGTTAGCTAGAGACTAAGGAAGATGGTGTTGAAAGAGAAAAGAAAAGCGTGACCAAGCAAGAGACCAGAGATGAGTTAATTTTGGACTGGCTTTTACTCTACAGCAAGAACTAAAAGAAAGTAATAAAAGTAAGTAATATTATGTTAGCTGTTGTCACGGTTAACGGGAAAACAATGACAGTCTGACAGCAGAGAGAATTATCTATACCTGAGCTTTATCCATCTGGGTCGCGGGGAAGCTGGAGCCAATCCCAGCATCTTCGGGCGAGAGGCGGGGTACACCCTGGGCAGGTCACCAGTCCACCACAGGGCCAACACAGACAATCAACCACACAAGTTCGCATTCACACCTATGGGCAATTTAGAGTAGCCAGTTAACCAAATCTGCATGTCTTTGGACTGTGGAAGAAACCAGAGCACCCAGAGGAAATCCACGCATGCACGGGGAGAACATGCAAACTCCGCACAGATAGGCACCCTGGATGACCCGGGGATTGAACTCAGGACCTTCTTGCTGTGAGGCGACAATGCTAACCACTGCACCACCGTGCCGCCCCATTATTGGAAAAGGACTCCGGGTTTATCTTGCTCTCGGTGTGCTTAAAAAGGATATATGTATGTATACAGCTATTACAAAGAAACATTAGTGCATGTACAAGAAAGAAATATATATCTGTATATACATAACAACATGTATGTAGGAAATATGCAAAAAGACCATAGTGCAATTGTGCATAGTGAAAGATGCTGGAATAAATACAGAATATAGAATAAATATCTAATGGGTAAGCAGTTACTTTATATACACATAGGGTCCAGTTTGGTACAGTAGATGATTGTTGTTGACTGGTTTATTGCACAAGTATTGTCTCTGATGCTGTGTGATTGATTAAAGTTTTCATGATAGTGATGGCCTGTGGATGGTTCTGTAGCACTTACCAGAGGGAAGGAGTTGGAAAAGGTTGTGTCCAAGGTGTGATGGATCTGCAGTGATGTTTCCTGCCCATTTCCTGACTCTAGATATGTATAAGTCCTGAATGGAGGGCAGGTCAGCACCAATGATTTTTTTCTGTAGTCCTGACTGTCCGTTGTAGTCTGCACCGGTCCTGTTTTGTGGCCGAACCAAACCAGACAGTGATGGATGAGCAGAGAACAGACTGGATTATTGCAGAGTAAAATTGGATCAGCAGCTCTTGAGTCAGGTTGAACTTCCTGAGCTGGGGCAGGAAGTACAACCATTGCTGGGCCTTTTTGACAATTGTGTCTATTTTTGGTGCCCACTTCAGGTCCTGGGAGATTGTGGATCCCAGAAACCTAAAGGTTTCCACACCAGACACAGTGCTGTTGAGCAGTGTGAGAGGGGGCAATGCTGGGGGGCTCCTCCTGAAGTCCACTGCCATCTCCACAGTTTTGAGCATATTCAGGTCCAGGTTGTTCTGACTGCACCAGAGGGCCAGTTGTTCGACCTCTCGTCGGTATACAGACTTGTCAATGTCCTTGATGAGGCCAGTGACTGTCATATATAAGATGCTTGGATTGGCTCCAGCTTCCCCGTGACCCAGGTGGATAAAGCGGTATAGATAATGGATGGATGGATGGATCCTGTAATATATCTTTACTCTCCCTTGTCAGTTGACATGGGTCTTTGCTTCTGAAGTCGTCTTTACTGGTTCTGTGTCCTTCAGCTTGTCAACAAATCCACGTTTGCAGCTGTCCATGGTGGGGGGGAGACTCAAAGAAGGATTTTTGTTGTTGACAGTGGTGTAAAAGTGAATTACAATCTGCAGGGGGAGACCAGGGGCAAAAAATACCCAATTCTTATGTAACCAGACTTTTAAGGTGCAGTGATTGATTCTAATCCAATTAACTTTTTTGTCAAATTTAGCAAATCTTCTCACAGTTTGCCAGCTGTCTATTCTGTTTATGCGCTGGAAAAAATCCGGTGCTCATACACAGCCTGGTGCGAATGTAAGCAGGAAAAAAGCCCTTGAAGGTGTGCAGTTCTTGGGGGAGCTACAGTACTGGGTATATGGACAGAATCCAGCCCTGTGGTCTATCAGACAAGAAACATAGCATACACACTCTGTACTAAGGCTGTCCAAATAAAGTCTGAGGGTTCGTATGTTCTATTTCTCTATTTCTATTATGTCACCCATGAAGTAAATAGGGTTATACACTTTCTAGACCCCAGTTTAAGCCATGGTTGCTGTTGTCACACTAATAAATTTAAAGAGAAACAGGGATAGGGATGTTTAGTTGCATATGTATTTATGGCATGTTGTGTACATGGGACAGCTTCACAAGTTTTATTGATATGCAGACTAATTAATACATTAGGCTATATATTTCCCATTAGTTTACAAGATGCACACCCTGTCAGTGATTTTGGCGATAATGAGAAGCTGTAACTGGGCACACCAAGTGTTCCTATTTAATCAGTGGTTAAGGTATAGTCCAGTGGTTTTCAAATGATTGTGACCCACATGCCACCGTTCTGACTAAGAAACAACCCCTTGTGGGGTGTGAGGAAAAGAGTTGAGGCATGAATCTGTACATTATGCATAAGCACGTGATGTTAGGGATGCCCTCCAACATTATCAAAGTACAGGAACCAAGGATAGACCGAACGGGCAATATTTTAATTCTGAAAGTCACCATGGCTTTTCTAAATTGATTATTCATGAACAATAAATTATACATTTAAACTACATTAAAAATAGTGATTTTTACAGTGAAACTGCGTTATAGAATGCATAGTCAGGGACCACCTGCAATGCCTTCATGGACCACCAGGGGGCCATCGATCGAAAACCCCTGGTTTAGGGACCATTAAGCTGTAATTCACATGATGCTAATCAATATCACAGTGGAACTTATTCCACAGAACTGGCTGTAAAATGTTGCATATGGAGTTTTGCTCCATAATTCTGTGGCTATTTTCTGCACTAAGGCTAGAAAGAGGACAGGAAACACTGTAATGTTCAAATTATTTTTCCTTTACTTCAGTAAAATTGTACAGCCAAGAATATTTTGTGGTAAAATGTACAGACAATGCATTTAATATTAATTACTACAATGCTGATTAGGCTTTGGAGATCATCTGCAGTATAAAACCACGGCGTGACTAAAGCAAGACATTACAGGCCAGATCATTCTCATCAAAGCAAAAATGCAACTTCTCACCAAGCAAAGCAAAATTTACATAACCAAGTCAATAGATGACAATGTGAAGATACATGCAGCTATATTTAGTGTTCTTGTGCAAAAAGTCACAGGTATTTAACGAGTATGTGTATGACACCCTTGAATAACACAAACACACACAAAAACAGTGCACTAAAAATCAAAAGTCCTGTCAAAAAGTAGTCTGATTTAGGCTCTGTTTTATATCTACTATTACATAGCACCTATACTATAGTACCATTACAGCAGGGGGCGCCCTACACCCAGAGATCAGCTATAGCAGGTCAAATAACACATCAATAAGAGCTGTGCTACTTCTCAACTCATCACTTGTATTATTTAATAATTTATGTATTTATTAATGGGCTTTGCTTCTATAGTTTTTCTACAAACAGTATTTTAAAACTCATACTTCAGACATTGTGTGCAGGTAATTTTTACCAAAGAGCTCCAATTTGCACTCATCACCAGTACAAACTTACGATTATTTAAGTGTGACTTTGTTTCTTATTTACATAAACTATTTTTATGTTGTTAATACCAGAGATAAAGACGTTCTGGGTGTTTTTAAGGTAAATTTTTACAATAATATTGCTGTAAAATCACAACAGTTGGCCAATGAGACTGTTGCTGCTAAGTAAGCTAGTGAATAGAACATTAATGTTTTGTGTGTGTTTTTTTACTAAGTGCATATTTCAAGGGATTACATATTACAATACAAAAGATACACACAAGTGATATATTAAAAGATGTCTTAAAGGATCGCAATCTGTTGCTTAAGTTTAATTCTGCCAATGGTCTGTAATTTAATGGCAATACGCACATCCATACTGTTTTTTAGGTCCTTCACAAGTAAATAAAAGTGCATAGTTCCATCGATGATAAACTACGGAATAAGAATCATGTTAGTTGGTTTGGCACAGTTTAACTGTACGGGGGATAAACATGGGCTATGGTGCTGACTGTGAGGTCCAGCTGAATCATACCCATGTTCAATTAACCACAATAAACCAGCTGAGCATCTCACAAATGTCTATCAGCACTCACTCACACACAAATGAGCTTTTATCGCAGACTTTGTTTTCGTTGGACCACAGCCAAATGCTTGGCCGGAGAAGAGACTGATGGATTTGCATAGCAAATAGCCATGTAAAACAGCAATCACCTCAATTTGAACCGGATGCACTTCACATCACGAGCCTTTAGATATGTTCTTAATCTGAACTGCTTTCGGAATGAACCTCTGAGTGAATCTTTTTAATAACAATGGAATGCATCTATAGAGGTCAGTTGCGCTGCATTCTAAGACGAACAGCTAGCGGAATAGACAAAACTATAAAAGCTTACTGTGTGGATGAATTATTAACGGGTGAACAGGAGAACATAAATATCACTGTTTTATTTGACTTAACCTGGAATCCTACCAATTTTCCAATACTTCTGCAGAATTTGCATGTTGAGATGTAAACAAAGTTCAGATTTGTTCGGAAAACAATTTGTCCAAAATGCCTTGTGTCATGCTGTTCGGCAACAGGCTGAACAATTTTCCCTGCAAAATCCTGACCTCCAAAATGTGTACATTTTTGTATTAATACAGCTTATAGCTAGAGTCAGTTAACATCCACTGCAAGCAGTAGCCTCCTCTTTCACCCCGATTAAAGGTTCCCAAACTAGGGGTCATGACCCTACATGAGGTCACATGACTTACCAATGGGGTCTCGACAAAACTCATAATCCCCTCTTGTGTTTTTACTAATAAATTTGACAAGTTAATATTAGATATATCGAAGACAGATTTATTGTGTGCTAATATTAAAAAGTGTTACAATTGTTTAAATTAGTACAAACGACTTTAGCTGCATTAGAGTAGGAATTCTGCAATAGTCAGTGACTAATAAATGGTCCGTCTACCACCACTAAACTAACTAGCATTGTGCCCGAAATCACATACTTATACGCCATTCTAGACTTGAATATTAACATGTAGCCTTAAAAACCTCTCATGTGGGCTTCAAACCTGATAAAAGCTCTGTTTTGTGTAGCAGTCACCTGGATTTTCCAGACTAGTCAATACTTTTGAATTTAAGGTCAGAATTTTTAATCATGACAACAATCACGTCGACAGCGGAAAGTTTGAAAGTTTTAAATCGATCATGCCTATTTGGGGTCGTTTGCCCAAACAGATGCCCTGAATTTTTTGGTCCTTATTAAAACACATACTAGGATGTAGTACTAAGAGTACTTAAATGCTGATTAACTCTATGTCTCTCCAGCACTATCAGAATATACAGATGAAGCATCGCAATGAGGTGTAAACACGTGTCATTTCACTGGTAGTTTTCATAACAAGCAAAACTGTCTTTGCTTTGTAGATATCTCTAAAACAGACCATTTTGCTTCCAAACATTCTGCATGACTTTGTTAACTTCTCAATGAGATTGATTTTGAGAAAAACTAGTAGAATTCCCTCTTACTGTATTCTTACTTACTTGCGTATGAGCTACTTTTTCAAAGCCAGTACGAGACTTTGCCGGTTTAGCATTCTCTGAGCGTTTTTCAGAATAAACTGTGCATGATCATCCCATTCCAGAAATCTTATTGGTGAGATTTTGGGCCTGTTACAATCTTTTAAAAAAAGACAACAAACAAACAAACAATCAAACAACAACAACAACAAAAACCGCATGTAGAATAAATTACTATAGGCGCAATGTAACACTACAACAATTGTCAGTTATTACAATTAGGCACTACATAATAAATATCATAGAACTACACATCACTTAATATCCCCCAAAATATATTTTTTTTAAAACAAACAGCTATACCCATTTAAATAGAAATATGATTGTAAACCTACAAGTTTAAATTTGTATAAGTGAGCGCAAAGGAATGTCTGGTAGCCTGTTCCAGGAGAAGCTAAAACGACTGCATGCCAAATTCGGAAAGAATTGACAGTGAAATGGTGATCACTGTCTTCTTCATGCTTTTTTCTGAAACGAGGGTAAGTTGATGCACTTGCTATTGAAGGTACCATCAGTGAGTCGAAGGCACAAGTGTACTGTAAGACTAGCATTATACAAACAGCTGAAATTAAAGGTAGGAAATAGTGGAAATTTACATTCGGACGTAAAGTACAAGTTTTGCTGCAGAAAATCCTCCAAGTGGCCTCTACTACTGAAACATTATACTGTACATTCTCTACACTATATATACTATACATATATGTGTATATATATATATATATATATATATATATATACTACATGTACATCCTCTGCATCTTTACATACATACAAATGAACACAGCACATGTGGCCCTTCTATTTTGCAAACAGTGTGTATTTGTGTGTGTGTGTTGGGGGGTTGATGGGGGTAGCTTTCTGTGGTAACCCAGGCAGGTCCTGTATTGTAGTGCGAATGATCTACCCAGGGCAGAATAAAGAGAACTCCGGGAAGAGGAGGACGTGCTCTGTGTTCCAAATCTGTCTTTAACATGCTCATTGACTTCTCCTCAAGTCCCGGAAATATGCAGTCATACAAGTGGCCATTTGCAGCACAAGAAAAAGGAGGTACAGCAGTGTAAAACATTTTCTTTTGGCTGCAAGGGTTGTTGTAATCAGTGAAATCAGGTTCCTTTGGATTATACACAATCATAAGAGCTCGCTAGGACAAGCTTAGTAATGATTAAGTATAGAAATAGCCCCATGGGATATGAGTGGGAATTCTCACAAGGCAAAATAGTGAAGGGAAGTCAACAAGGGCACATTAAAAACAGTATTGGAACACAGCAATCTCCTTTTCTTTACTTTGTGATGGCCATGTTGGTAAGAATGTCTATGAGGTGGTCAAGGCCGTAGAGGTAGCCGTCCTCACGGTTGCCCTCCATCCACGGTGTACGGTGGCACAGGACCTGGCCGTCAGGCAGTGGTGTGGTTTTGCCAAAGTCTATCATCCACACTTTCGCCCGTTCATGCTTGTCATGGACAAAAAGCAGAGAGCTGCCAATCACCTAAACATGAGCAAAGCAGGAAAAGGATAAGAATCGCAAACAATTGTTTCCTGCAAGTACTGTATAAACCTAAATCCTTACTGTTCTAACTGCTAAAAAAAAGCAAAGCAAAATGCTCTACAATAATGAATCAAACAGAATGTCACTTGCATTACGATTACAGCGTGGACTCTGCAGGTTAGCACGGAAAAGAAGATACATGGTACTGTGAAATCATTTCAAAAGACCTTCTTTTGCCAAAACACTCTCATGGGTCAGACCATTGCTTACTTTTCCAAATGTACATAAAAAGATGATGAATGCTTTGACAGGACAAGAATAGAGACATTTCAAGCCTTGGCTTTTCTGTATAAAGTTTGATATCCACTACTCATTTGCCTTCAAATCCAATCCCAATGCTGAAGCATTGATAAAAACAGTCCTAACTGATAATTACTAGCCTAATCTAGAGGTGTTCTGTAGTCATGGGTCTAATTTCTATTTTATTCAAATTTGATTACTATATTGCTAAATAGCTGCAAGGTGAGGAAAAAGTAAGCAGTCACTGAGAGGGGTAATTTTAGTGCTGTTTACCTCATGTGTCTTGAAAAATGGTGATATTTCCAGAATTTCCTTGATTTCCTGTAGCCTGCTGAGATATTTAGCCTGCCGAAAAATAAAATGGACTCAATTTGATGCAAACATATAGACCGCTATAATACAATATACATACAGGACAAATACTGTGTAGTACAATCATATACATTCTCAGAGGACTGAATAAATGTATAGCTTCAAGTAAGTCACAGAGGAAACCATTAAGCTGAAAAAGCCTCCCTTTGAGTTTGAGGGGTATTTTGAGGTGTTCTCCAAGCTGCTTGGTCCCCAGCCCACAGGAGTTTCACACTGGCAAAAAGCCCTAACACAAACACACAGACGAACTCTCACCAGGATATTCCTGTTTCCTTTGACAAAGTCTTGGAAAGCCTCGGTCAGTTGCTCCCGAGTCTTGGTCTTTTTAAAGTCTCTGTTTACTGTTCCATCTTCCTTCTGCGAGTAGGAAAGTAAACGTCAGACATTAGAGGATTTATTCAAAGACCTTCATTAACGCACAAGCATGGCTAATAATAATAGTTAAGCTTAACAATGTCAGTAAGCATTAAGTTAATCACAGAATCTAATCTTCACATTACAGTAACGTGTAAACTGCCTTCTCTGAAAACTACCTTTAAGTTTTTTGTTTTTTTTTTTTACCATAAAACTAAATCAAACAGGATTCAAATGTTATTAAGTGTTATAAGTGTTTTAAATTATCCTAAGACAATATCTTAATTTGAGTGTCTGAGGGTTTGACATACACTATATCTTAAAATCTCTGTGCTCAAACCTTCATTTTGCTAAAGACAAATGCTAGCATGATATGAACACTGAGTTCAGTTCCTGAGAAATAACAACAGCAAGCTGTTCTGCAAAACCGCAATCACAGGGAATCCCTGATCCCTGAACCATGACAACAGAGAGGGTGAGAGAGTGAGACAGAGACAGAGACAAAGGGAGAAGTAATCCCCAGCCTTCTATGGCCTTACACGAGAGGAAGGTCTTAAAAGAAATCTGCAGTCTTTTTTTCTCATCACACTCCACACTCCTTAATGAACACGTTTGGAAAGCTGCAGACCAAATATGGTCCCCTTAATCCTCTCTCTTCGTCTGACTTCACGCGAACACGGCAGCCTAATTTAATTCAATTAGCTGAGGCATTCTGCGCAGTATTTTGTTCTTTTGACATTTTCCTATGAGGACTTATTCGGGTTTGCATAGCAACCGCCACTGTGTGCGAGCAAAGGCCAGATTTCGAGAAACACAATCTTGAGCTGCCTGTCACTAGCTGATGTTGTGTTAAATGGAGGTGCCACCACCAGCCTTTATGGATGACAGAAACATTCATCTGAGCCAAGCTTCTTCAGAAATGGTCATTCTGGGCTAACCCTGTTCATTACGTCCCATACACTACATGGCCAGAAGTATGTGGACACCTGTCGATCAAGCCTGTATACTGTATGCTTGTTGACTATCTGATTCCTGATTTAGTCTGCCCGTTCCGCTCTTCTAGGAAGGCTTCCTCCTAGATTCTGGAGCTCTCTGACTGTGGCTACAAGAGCATTAGTGAGGTCAGGCGCTGATGTTGGGATGTCAAGGAGGCTCCAGTTCCAGTTCATTACAAAGGTGTTCAGTGAGGTTGAGGTCAGGGCTCGAGTTTTTCCACTCCAACCTTAACCTGAACACCATGGAGCTGGCTTTTTTTTTTCATTAAAATGCAACAATGAAATGCTTACCAATGTATCTATTTATTGTTCATTACTCCCAGTAAAATTTTTAAATATTTAAATGTATCAAAATATCAAATGGTCATGGTTATAACTGTGGTGTGGTGGTTAGCGCTGTCGCCTCACAGCAAGAAGGTCCTGGGTTTGATTTCCCGGTTCACACACGCTGCCTTTCTGTGAGGAGTTTAAATGTTCTCCCCTTGCATGCGTGGGTTTCCTCCGGGTGCTCCGGTTTCCTCCCACAGTCCAAAGACATGCAGATTAGG
>JAQQZR010000012.1:21373811-21389920 GCA_030068235.1 Notoglanidium macrostoma | reverse complement strand
GCTCGCAGCACTGCGCAGCTCTCTATCCTATCTTATAGAATAAAAGAGATTCTCGAAGGACTGCCTCAGTCTCTGTTATAATAATAGTAATTATAATAGTAATTATAATTAGCATTAATGATAACAGCTTACTTTGCCACACAGCAAACATACGGCAGCCAAACTCGCCAAAAAGTAAAGCAAAAGCTTAGTTATTACCTGAATCTCTCTGGTGATGAGAATGATCGATGTGGCAAGAAAATTTATTGCAGGAAATAAGAGACTCCAGATGTGTGAGGCAAACGACATGGTGCCAACAAGATGGTGCCAGTCCAGTGTTCTGCACACAAGAGCACTATCTGGCAGAACTTGAGGGAAAGGAAGGCAGGGCAAAGGAGCCTCTCATTTGTTTCTTTGCACAACAGCATTAAAAAAACATTCAGGCCATGCAAATGTGCCAATGTGGTATGCACTAGTGCCAGGGCCATATGGAAAGCCTTTAGATTCTAGCCAAAAAGCTAAGCTAAGCAAATCTCAGGGTCCTTTAAACTCAACGCGAGGTCACCTGAAGCTAGACGACTGCAAAAGTATCAGACCGGTCAGTACCACCTCGAAGGTTAGATTTGTGGCCCCTTACCATCAGCACGCAGACGAACGCCTCATCCACAAACAAACAGGAAATCACAAAGTTCACATCACTTTTAAATGTGTACAACTGGACTACTAGAATTCTATTTTATGGCAGAGCAAACAGGAGATGAACTGTTATTTTCAGCTCCTCTAGCTAATTCATCTAGCTTTTATCTAGAGTCATGATGGGTTTTTTTAGCCTACAGTTGCAGAACACAGAACTGACTGGACATCATCCACTTTGAATAATCAATAAAAATGTTTTCAAACACAATTTAAACAGCTTCAGGATGCTTTAGAATACATCTCCAAAACAGAATTTGATATAGAGATCTAAGGGTAAGGCTAAAATATTTATTATTCTCTAATTATCTTATTCAACAAATCAGAATGAATGGAAATAGTCTAATATAGTATAGTATAGTATATAGTATCAATATAGTATACTGAATTTCTGAAATACTGAGGTGGAAAAGCAGCAATTTATTGTTGTCGATGTTTGTCATACCAACCTGAAGAGCTTAGTTTATAATTGTGAAGACTCGCCTATTTGCATACAGGACATTATTTGCATGGTTGTAGTGCCTAGAACCAGGAACAGTGTGCGCCTATTGTTATTTCTATTTCGCTATCAAATAATCTTTATTGATTATCAAATTGCATGGTTAAGACGGTATAGTCTTTTTAGTTCTAAAAAACACACAAAAAACTTTGCATTTGATAAACAGGGTGATTGCGGTTAATGTTGACCACTGATCAAACGTCATAATAAAGGCTAAAAGTATTCATAAGCATCGAGTATCAGGTCAGGAGGAGAGCTAAAGGTGAGTGACCGCGTTTCTGTTCATAAAAGCAAGCGTAATCTTGAAACCACAATCTTTTCAGGTGCCTGTGTGTGCAGGCGAAAACACTGGCATAAGTTTAGTGTAGATATTTGCATGCAGCACCAGTGAGACTTTTCATGATGCTTAGCAAAAGTCTCCTTTATTGCACATTCCATACTTCACTCTCAGAACGGTTTGCCTTCCTCGCCTGTGAGCTGATTGATTTTTCAGGAATACCAGGAAAGCAAAACATTCCAAAACATTTGTATGTGATGGTCTACGCCACTTGCTTTGGCTTCAGCACTCCACCCTCAGGCATTGTGTGAGCTTGCTATCAAAAGCCTTCAGCTCTTGTAAAATTGGAGAGCGGAAGTGGTAGTGCCGTATCGTAAGGAGAGCACTTGGTAACCCTTGGTCATGCCGTTGTTCTGATAAAAACCAGGCAAGCTATATTGAGCATAAGGAAATGGATGACGCTTTTTTGCAGCATCCCCTCAGCTTCTCTGGTGTTGTTAAGTTTCCACTGAGTGCTGCTGAAGAAGGAAGTGGCTTTTAACCCCGTGAGAGGAACCTCTCAAGTCAAGACAGGAAAGCACCAGCACTTGGTGACAATACTTTCTACATCTGCGACCAAAATGTGTAGAAAAAGGCAGACATCATTGCTCAGATAAGAAACTCACCACAAGCTATTAGTGAGCTGTTTCTGAGCTTGAGGACTTACCTAAAGCAATGTCCTCATCTATTGGCCAAATTTAGCTTTGCACTGTGACAGATAATACATCAGGATTAACTCAAAAGGTCACATTTTGGTGAAAAGGTACATAATGACCAGAAGACTCATGCCTAAAAATATATAAGGCCTCAAAATGACTATAAATGTATAAAAACATGCATAACACTAATTTATTCACATTTTCAACAGAACAACAATAATATCAGCACAATCACCATCATCCACCTGAAATATCTTGGAAAGAGAATATTAATATATACAAAGTATTTTGCAATGTCAGCGCATTGCATATCTGCTCAAAATATTCAAATATGTTTTCTCTTCAGATTTAAACCAGATGCATCCTATACCAGAAGTATTCTAAAATGAATGCTACCACTATGCCCTGGAAGAAAACAGAACAAATAGGGCTGCTGGAAAAAGAAGTCATTTTTTCATCCACAAATTATTTATTCACCTCCAGAACCAGACGTCCTGTGGAACTTTCTGGCGAGCTTTCGATCTTCTTTCTAATGTGACTGAGCAATGAGAGAATATGAGATGAGAATAATGAGAACAACCTTTCTGAAATCACGAGACAGTTCACAACAACAGCCGTCTAATAATATTTTTATCAGATTTACTTCAGTTTGTTGGAGTCTAGAAAAATCAGAATTGATAAGTTAGAGAGGACAGATTAGAAATATTTACTCATTATAATTACGGTTCATTGCATTTTTTCCCACACATTTGTTATGAGATGCTTTTTATGCTCTGATTGTTACCTCCTTGTGCAACATTACATATTCCTCTATGAGCTGTTATGAGATGTTGGTGGTATAGGAAAGCTCTGTAGATGGGGGAGTTAGGCAGCCTGAGCGCTAAAGTCTAAGTATCAAACACACCACTTCAATAAGAGCTGTGATGTGAAGCTCAGGGTCATCAAAAGCAGCATCTTTTGCACCACCCATTTCTACTATTAATCTGTATTTTCAAAAAGCTAGCCAAACAGATCATCTTCCTGTGACAATTCTGTTTTCTCTTCCTCTAAGAGAATCAATCATTTGCTAACAATACTGCCAACACACACAAAAATAATTGTTGTGTTCAGGTCAGAGAATAGGCTATTTGTGTACTGCAAAGCCACATTAGAAACTTTGAGTGAAAGGTTTCTTTAAGGACTGAGGGAAACCCAAATGTCCTCTGAGACAAACAAAGAAAGGGGTATAAATATGCACCACACGTGGCTTCCTAGTGAGTAGAAAATCCCCAATGGTCTGAGCATGTCTGAGAAATGCACATGGCGTCGTCTTCTCGCGAGTAAACAACGACTCATTAGCAGTGCATAGGTAATTTCCCTCTGTGGATATCCTCTGTAGTGCAATGGGGTGCACCGCTCGTGAAAAAAAAAAAAAAAAGCTTGAGAGAAAAAAAAAGCAGATGAACTTCCTGTCTGTTGCATATGAAACAGCTCTCTCCAGCAGAGCTGCTGTAGCAAAGAAGGCCAGCTGTTTGAAGCAGGCATGCCTTGACGTCAGCTGGTCGCCAGGCAACCGTCAACCACAGGGGTGTTACATTTTCCATTGCTCATAGTTTTCAGATCCTCCAACAAAAACAAGCTGTAGCCATTTTTATGGGGTGAGTGACGGTATTGACTTGATAAGAACCCTTACTTTTCCTGAACTACTTCGAAAACTCATGAACTGAAGATAAAATCAGCTGCTGTTTCCAGTTATCATTTTCCAAAACGATATGCTCAACACATCAGTGCAGGCCTGTAGAAATCAGCTGCTTATACTACAATACACATGACATCCTAGCTTGATATTGTTTGCAAAAAAATGTTGGAATTACAATAATCATAAACAAATGCATAAATAAATTATTGCCTAGCTGGGAGGAGAAAATAATCACCCAGGATCACAGCTAGTGTTGGTTGCACATAGTACCTGCTTATTTGTCAGTTTTTCTCATTGGCAGCATGCATGATTCAAACTATTCATAGTGGGGAAATATTCAGAGTACACACAACGCCTGTAACCTCCCACTCACCGTGGGCTACATCGCACCGAAGCAGACAGGCCTAGGCATGCGCTTCATACAGTGTGCAAACTTGCACGGAGACTAGGACAGGAAAGAGCACATGTCTTGCACTATGATGAAAAAAAAAAAACCAGCCACTATAATTTTAAAGCTTAGTCACGAAGTTCGTTCATGTAAGATGATATGTTAATTCCAAAAAACAAAAATGTGTTATTTAGCATTGCATTGTGTAATATGTCAGATACAGTAAGAACAGAAGAGCCTTCATAAGCTACCATGAATACTAAGAACACAACAACTTACAAACATGTAAAAAACTATCAAATAAATTAATGAATAAATGTGCTGGATGAGTGTCCCTGGCTGTATTTTTTTGGGTTACAGTTGACACTCACTGTAACGCTTAGCCACAAGCATGTTTTGCGCCTCTCTGCAGAAGCACTTCTACACTTACACTTGTGCCAGCCACCACCCCAACACACATCACTTTCCTCGTATGTTTGCCACAGGATAAAGGAGACACATTTATTCTAGGCATCTAGAGTAAACACTGGAACTGTGCTCTGTCTTGGATCAGTGCACGAGCTGCAGAAAATCCGTCCAAAAAAAAATAATGTAGATCAGGTAGATGGCTGGAAAATATCCAGAAAATACCTGTTCTCATAAAGCAAACGCACATGCATCCTTGTTTCTGTGTCTGCCCCATTTTATTCACACCCTTGCCGTGCTAGATGTATGAGGTTCGTGTAACATAGAAATTGGGCAGACGTGTGAGAAAACCTGTTCAGGTGCATTCCACAAAAAGAAAAGCAAACTAAATATCTTTAGGGGAATATGCAAAGTCAACAGTAGCCTCTCTCTGTCACACACACACACACACACACACACACACACACACACACACACACACACACACACACACACACACACCTATCTGTCTCCTCTGTGTGTCTTTCTCTCTCTCATCCTCTCGTACGCTCTCTAATTCTCACCGTGATGAGGAAAAGTATATAGATTACACTCTGGCATACCTGTGACCAGCTTCAAAGGAGGAAGTAAAGGGTGCATTTAAATCACTCAACTCCTCCCTGAAGGCAAGGGCTGACTCATTACGCTTTCTATGGAAATTAAACGAAATTCTTCTGTGGATTATATCCACCGCATTCAGCCAAAATAATGAAAATGAAATTTCTTTGGAAACATTTAATGGCCATTTAACGCTCCAGTTTAATGTTCGGTTTCAGTTTTACATTTTAAAGAATGTTACTATAAATAACAGTAAATACAGTGAAACTATCACTACTACTACTAGGTATGTGGTTATGGGAGTGATGTAAGCCTGCAGCCACCTGGGAGTTCAAGAGGTTAACTCGTTCAGAGGCAAACTGCTTCAGTCTGCATGTTGTAGATAGGATAAGCAGAAGTTTCTTATCAGAGGCACTGTTTAGTCTAAGTAAACTGTTCATGCTTTAACCATAATCTTGATTAAGAAGTGCCACTCCCAGCATGTATGTATGTATGTATGTATGTATGTATGCATGACACAGCAGTCCACAACATGACCCTACAAACCCATGTCAAGCCCAATGGAAACTTATTTGGGTAGCTTATTTGACCAAAACTGCTGATAACATCACTTAAGTTTCCAAAGCCACACAGCAACAAGAAAACCTCCCTGCTAATGGTCAAATCGTTAAAGAAAAATGACCGCAAGTGTTTTTTTGCTTTTCGTCCTCCAAATTCATAAAGTTCTTCTATAATTTGAGGAACCTTCTGAGCAAAATCGCAAGCTGAGAAGCTCTTATTGTGGAAACTCATTTTAATACTGGGGTTATGGAAAATTTTGTGTCTGTGGAAACACCACAATTAATTTTAAAAGGTTTAATCTGGTTTGTTTAGGGTTTTTTTTTCTTAACACACTTTCCACTCTGAAATTTTTCACAACTAATGATAAAAATTATTAACAGTGGGCACATAGGCCATCTTATATTAAGTTATAAACACTGAAATAACACAGCATACCCGTACATTTAAAGCAGGACTTCATATTTATATCCAAAGTTTTAAAAAAATGACAGCAAATAGCTTGAAAATAAGAAATGTGGTCACTGAATGCGCATTCACATTGTGCATGTGTCTACGTTGCCAAACAACAAATATCTCTAATAAGCAGCAATGCTGTATGTGAGCCACTGATACTCACAGTAACCAAGCAGAGACCTGCACCAGAGTGCGTGAGCTTACACACAATCATATGTCTCACAGGATGATGACTGACACAACAATAATGACCCTGTAATCCTGTTCAGTATTTGGCAAATGTTATAGACCGGGCCATAATGACTGCAATAGATCGGTTTTCTTTTAATTTGTTGACAAATTAGCAGTAAAAGTATGATATGGGGCACCCAGGTAAGCAACAGTACAGGTGAAATGGAGCACGGCTCACATCAGTTGACTGAGCAAGAAATTAACTGACAGGGTACAAAATTTATACTCACTGCTTTCTGCTGCGTCTGGAGGAAGGCCGGTGTGCGTTCTGGGTCACTGGAGAGGTCTTCCTCTGATTCTTCCCAGGAAGAGAAGCCAGTGGAAGAGGCAGATGAGGAGGAGAGCTTTCTCAGGGCTTTGGAGGGCCGTGGGCTGACCTGGGGTTCCTGGCCTTCTCCGCAAGCATCTATTCCATGGTCTGTCACTATGACGGCAGGGATGGCACTCCTCTCCTCAGCGTCCGACTGAAACTGAGCTTCTGTTGCCTGAGCTCTGTCCTTAGGTGTCTCTGATTGCTTGATGGCTGTCAAGTCATTGCAAGCCTCTAGTGATGTGGAGATGTTAATGATCGACCTGTCAACTGATTTGTTTCCTTGCATGCTACCCTCCTCTTTATTCATATTAACCGTATTGTTTTTTTCTCCGTGTCTCTCCAGCATTCGGGAGTTCTTCCCGTTCTGCAGCTCCTGGGGAATGCTCCACACATCTGTAAAGTTAAAGTCAAAGACAGAGCTGGGCTTTTCTGACTGAGGTACAGGGGCAGAATTTGAGCCCTGTCCCTGTCTCCTGGAAACCCGAGGGCTGCGCTGGGGCACCCTGCTCTGGGCCTGAGCAGAAATATGTGCCTCGAACAGGTCCACCTTCTTGTTCACCTCTACATTCTGGAGCTCCCTGCTGCGCTGGAGCTGCTGAGCAACACGCCGCTCTTCCTCCTCCTGCTCCTCCTCTGCGCCTGTCCCACTCAGCCTGCGCACTCGCGTGCCCACGTTCACCCCCAGCAGGTCTGGCGAGCGACATGGTGAGAGTGTCCTCGAGTTGTTGGTGCTGGTCACACCAGAGGCAAAGACAAATGTTGTGCTAGAAGAGCTAGGACTCAAACTACCAGGGCTATAGGAACCACTATTCCTTCCCAGCAGTGGGCTGTAGGTAGATCGGTCCGGCACTGGAAGCACAGGCCTTGCAGTCCGAGGGCTGCTCTTATCAGTCAGATTATTAGGGTTCATCGTGAGTAGGCAGTTCAGGGCATAAGCAGCCATAATAGAAGGCTGGCTTTGTCCATAAGCCCTCCCATTTAGGCCTAGTCATCGATATGCCACTGGCCTCTGGAGCCAACCATCATGCAATCAGGGTTAAAGAAGGTGGATTTGTGGAGCGACAGAAGATAATCCCAGCCCTCGTGCTTCATTCACTTTTTGTACGCACTGCTGATACATGTAATTGTAACCTGCAAAGAAAAACAAGATTGTTAACAATGTGCATTATAAAGTAACACCACAAATAGACAGCAGCAGAGACCTTGTGGCACTAAGAAGAGACCATGAACCAGAGGTCAAGTGTTTCCTAGTGTTACACGCAACATCATAATATTATTATATTTACATTTTATTCTTGCAAACTACACGGTTATTACAGTTAATAACTGTGAAAGACCTGCATAAGACAGTCAACATACAACATACCTGTGCATCACCTCCAGAACAGCGTAATAATTTTGTAGATCCACTTCAAAACACCTTGGAAAACAAACGAATCTCTTAAATGGTGTCCTTAACAGCAATTCATGCTAAGTCAGCTAGATAGTAGGTCTCTGTTGTCGATTTAATGCAGGGCGGTGAAGTATTTCAATTAGCATCCCAAACATATTAGTATTTTTTCATTAAGGGAGGTCGTCACATTTGAAAGCCACTGTGTACCAAGTGAGCATTAAAAAACTAAAGGTACTCATTTGACTATTGTTTCGGTTGAGAATAATATATTGCATTCACTGTCCACAACACCACGTCAAAGGAAATGACCTAAACCACTAAAGGAAAATGTGAGGCTTCGGCTTCACTGATGCTTAACATTGGCGTATTGGTGTTAAAGAGAAATGGTCTGAACAGGACCCATTATCGATGACCATCATTGTTCATTGTTTATCATTGTTCCATTTTTAAAATGTGCACTGCACATTTTACTGCTAATAACGTAACTGTTTAAAGTCAGGTAAAAACAAAATCTAAAAGCAAAACAAAATAAACAAGCTGTATGAAGTCCAGGGGTGAAAGTGATCGCCTGTTTGACTGGACATGCAATAAGTCATCATCTTACCCCTTTATACCAGCCCTCAATACCAGTTCTGTAGAAACAGCTGTAAAATGTTTGCAGCTGGTTTAGTTTGTAAAGTTTGTTTGCAGCTGGTTTAGTTTACTCTTGGATCTTGCTGCTCTTCTTTCACAAAAATGATCTACGCTCATTATAAAAGCTGGAGGAAAAATAATGTACGTGTTTGTCAGAATTATATTCAAATGCAGGTAATCCTTGGTTATTATGCTGACGGTATCAATGGCATAGTCTGTAGAATAATCCGAAGAGAGCCCATAAACACGTGGTGACTCTCAGGTGGGTGACAACATGCCCATGAATGAACTGAGTGTAAAGCGAACTGATTGCCCTGAAAACCTTTGCATCTTTGTTTTTTTAGTCTTAAAAAATGATTGAGTTGATTGCAGTGAAGGTAAACCTCCAGCTAGACTGATTCCTGTTTAAGAAATGTTGATGTACATTTGATAGGATTTAGTGTATATGAATGCCCCAGGATGTCTGGTGTAAGTGTGTGTGTGTGTGTGTCTGTGTGTGTGTGTGTGTGTGTGTGTGTTTACAGACGTTGCTGTGGTAAAACACCTGTACTTTGAATTAATGTATAATGATGAGATTGTTACAGTGTCATAAAGTCTGTATAAGTTGATGAATCTTTTCCAGATTAGAGAGCTCGGCCAGAAAGCAGCACTCATGTACATTTTCTGTTTTCTGTAGCCTATAAAGAACAAAACGCACCCCAAATCAGCCTCATTTCTGTCGGAAACAGTTCTGGAGTGAAGTGTTGTTTGTTAAACGATGAACACAACTCGTGCTTACCTCGTTTTTTTTGGCAAGTGGAACTCGTCTTGTTGCTTTCTCTCTGCGGTCTCTGTCCAATCACAAACCGTCGCAAAAGTTCAAAATAAATAGGAGAAAAACGGCTTCAGCAGCTTCACATGGGCTTAAAAACAGAAAGGTCCACCCTCGAGTTGTAATGCAGAGTGTGTGCAGTCTGACTTCTAAATCTCCTTCTTGTGCTCCGATGCGTTTTTGGGCACTTCGGCTCGACTCACTCGACTCTGTGTGTTTAATGTACAAAAGGCAGGAAGGAAGTTCAAACTGACAGTGGCGCTGAACTGAACGGAACTTCACTGGGCATTATGGGAAGAGTCAACCCTACCATCCAAAACATACACGCACACGCACACACACATACACTCAGGAGCTGTGAGGGCTGCACACACACTGTAAATCATTCTGCTATTGAGTCCTTTATAGGGGGGGCGAAAACTTTTAACATATGCTGCTAATGATGCCTTGTGCATCACCTTCATGCTTTGCCGTGGAATTTATTAGTCTCTGGAGTTGCACTTTGTAATTAAACTAATGTCAAAAATGCTAACATTTGCAACAATTGTTGTATATTATTTATTTTATAAAGTCTTAGGCACGCCTTCAGAAATAATGAAATTATTTTATTAAACACTAATAAACTAAACAAAGTCCATATATGCGGTGATGACTGTTTTCTTTTTTTCACGTTTTGATTTTACTTAGTTCCAGTTATAAGGAAATGAGCTGTAAGTGCAGGTTTCTGAGCATCTTGCAGAACCTGCCACGGTTCTTCTGGACCCTTTAACTGTTTTTGTTTGTTTGTTTGTTTGTTTTTGTATCAAAATCCAGCAGCCTTCATTCCTTCTTTTTTTTGTCTGAAAAATGGTGTCTTACATAATACACTGCTTTCTTTACTGACATATTTTTCTGTAACATTTCCTTTTGTGCTGGAAAACTAGTGTTTGGAAATGTAAAATGTCGTTGTATTGATTTGATCATGTAGAAATCATGAAATGCTTAAGACTTCTGCACATGCAAATATATTTATGTATGGACTTCTTATATGTATTCCACAACAAATGTATAATTTGTTAAATACATATAATAATATATTATATTATTTTCTTTCCCTTGTATCCAGCCAAGAAGTGTCATAACTCACTCTCTCAGATATTGAGTACTGCTTTATAATAATATATAATATAATAATAAGATAATGCCAAACATATGTAGGTATTTATGAGCATTATCATGTATCTAATGTGATTTTTTTTGGTTTGTTTGTTTTATTTGCTCTGCTTATTGGTTTTGCATGCTCAGCACTTGTCATTTATTAATGTTGTCAGAACAAAAGTTTGCCTTTTAAAACCACATTTGCATTTTTTTCTTCCATTTTGCAGATTGGCATGGAATTGATACAGGACATGATCCAAGTGCAGGGAGGACTGAGGGCTTGAAGGAAATTTGAGACTAGCCACCTAGTCCAATTAAATGAATGGAAAATGCTTTGCTATAGTGGTCAGTCTGCTTTGAATGAGACTGCCTGGCTGGTATTGTATGAAAATTAATGTTCCATGACCTGACCCTGAGAGTAGGCCAAAGTTCAAACCAAAAACAAAACCCCAGAAAACAAAAAAAAAAACACATAAGCCCAAACTTTTTATTGAGTACTAAATATCTCAGCAATGTTTTTAAGAATTTCTCCACTTAATCAGGCAAAAGGCATATTTTTTACTTACTTTATGAGCACAAAGTTAACCTTTCCATATCACTGGTATATTCGGTTGATTTACTGGTTCTATGTATTGTTTGTCATGAACATCATGCTCTACTCATTAGTAACCCCCCTTTGTTTGTAAGAGTGTATACTGATATAGCTTATACCACAAATTGACGTTTTACAAATCAAGCCTATGAGAATTCTCTCATGGATTTCCATCTCCCTGACTAAACAAATTACTGACCTTATATGAAAATTGGTCATGCCAGGGTGGTTTAAATGAGAACGAGAATATTGTCAGTGCACAAAGTAGCTAGAATATTTTTTTTATTACATTTAGCTGTGTTTGTGCATTAGTGGCAATATATCTACTGTATATGTTAGACTGGAACAGCAAAATAAACTGTGAGTTTGGCTTATCTTGTACATATGATGATGTTTGGTATAGGCGTGTGCGTCTGAAGTAGTCACTTGTTCAAATATTGAGGAGGATTCACTGTAAGCAGAGTGCAAAGAAATGATGCAATGAAAACACCAGCAGATTAAACAGTAGTTTTCTATTTTGCATAGAAATGAACAACATTTGATCAACAGTAATCAGCTGGTGTTCCTGCAAGTAAGGTTTCACAGGCAACCTGAAAGAACACGTGGAGGAAGTAAACAGTCTGTTTGAATTTGAAACAAGCCATCTATGGTCTTTATTAGTCAACTGAAAACTCATGGTGATATTTTACAGAAAGTGAGCGCCCTCTGTGGGTAGAACCAAGACAGCAAATAGGCTCATCATCTCATCACCTCAACTCGAACCAGTAGATGGCAGTGAATATATATATATATGTATGGACAAAAGTATTGGGACGCCTGACCTTTACACCAACAGGGACTTTAATGACATTGCATTTAAATACATAGACATTAATATGGAGTTGGTCCCCCTTTGTAGCTATATCAGCTTTCACTCTTCTTGTAAGGTTTTCCACAAGATTTTGGAGTGTTTCTGTGGGAATTTGTGCTCATTCATTCTGTAGAGCATTTATGAGGTCATTAACTGATGTTGGATGAGAAGGCCTGGCTCGCAATCCCCATTATTCCCAAAGGTGTTTGATGAGGTTGAGGTCAGGGCTCTGTGTGGGCCAGTCAAATTCTTCCACGCGAAACTCATCCAACCATGTCTTTATGGAGCGTGCTTTGTGCACTGGTGTACAGTCATGCTGGAATAGAAAAGGGCCTTCCCCAAACAGTGTCCACAAAGTTGGAAGCATAGTGTTGTCCAAAATGACTTTATATGCTGAAGCATTAAGTTTGTCCTTCACTGGAAGTAAGGAGCCTAGCCCAAACCCTGAAAAACAGCCCACACCATTATCCCTCCTCCACCAAACTTCACAGTCGGCACAATGCAGTCAGGTAGGTAGCGTTCTCCTGGAATCCGCCAAACCCAGACTCTCCCATCTGACTGCCAAACAGAGAAGCCTGATTCACCACTCCATAGAACATGTTTCCACTTTTCCACAGTCCACTGGTGGTGTTCTTTACACCACTCCATCTGATGCTTGGCACTGGACTTGGTGATGTGAGGTTTTTGTGGTTACATTAATGCCAGTGTAAGTTTAGAACTGTTCAGCTACGGAATCAGCAGAACGTTGGTGACCTTTATGCACCATGGACCTTATTACTTGTTGACTCAGCTCTATGACTTTACGTGGTCTTCTGCTTCGCGTCTGAGCTGCTGTTGTTCCTAAATGCATATATAATGCCACTTACAGTTGACTGTGGAATATCCAGCAGGGATGAAGTTTCACGAACCGTCTTATCACAGTACCACGCTTGAAGTACTGAGGCGGATTCCGAGGCAGATTCTCTAAGATGCTCAGTAAAACTTATCGGCTTATTTCCTTATAAAACTTTACACACTGCACCTTACACTACTATTGGAGAAAAAAAGGAAATTTGTTTTCACACAAAATATTGACTTTGATTAACGTTTGACTGACTTTGACTTGGTGTATTACTGTTTACTGCAAGTTGTGGTATTTTTCTTTTAAGTAGAACGATTTACTTTCATAATTTTCTTTCTTTCTTTACATCATCTTCACTTTACAACATTTCTTTGCATGTGCCTAAGACTGTTGCACTTTTTACTGTATGTGCAAAATTGACTTCTAAACTTCTTCCTTCTTCCCTTCTTCTAGACTTCTACAGAACCTGTGAAAATGCCCCTGTTGGAGCATATCTCTCCCAGCTCTATAAAAATCTGTGTTAATAAAATCTTGATGACATTCATTCATTCATTTTTTTCATTTTATTAAAAAATGATACTCCATGCAAACAAAAAGCAAAATGTGCCAAGATGTGTTAGACTGAAGGGTTGAGAGTTTAGGGTTTGCTTTTCACAGACCAGATTAATCTCAAGGTTGTGATACATAGTTGATGGATATCCGTTATAAATATCACCACAGAATTACCACAACTATGCATATTACCATAGGTTAATGTTTCCTGTTTTGAATGCTGTATCGGTAACACCATGATGACACAGACTGAGCAAGGCATTGTCTCTGTATATTTCAGCTCTGTGGCTAGTATGTATTCAAGGAGAATTCAGGGATGTTTCATAATGAAAATACACCACTGATGTATACTGACATGCTTATTAGTTAAGTAGTGTTTGATTTTGGATGAATTTCATTTGGATGAGGATTTCTTTTCTAGCATGGCAGCACTGCACTTTGTAACAAAAAAACAAACAAACAAGAAATTGAAGATTAGGAAGTTTCTGCAAGATAATACCAGATAAACATGCTAAAAATATTCTAATGTTAACTCTGTTGAAATTCCCAGGAGGACAGCAGTTTCTGAAATACTCTGGTACCAACATCCATGCCACAGTTAAAGTCACAGGGATCATATTTTTTCTTTATTCTTTATTCTGATGTTTGATGTGAGCATTACCTGAAGCTCTTGACCTGTATCTGTATGATGTTATGCATTGTGCTGCTCCTACATGATTGGCTGATTAGATAACTGCATGAATGTGCAGGTGTACAGGTGTTCCTAATAAAAAGTGGATGTAAATAAACGTGAATAAATGAATGTAAATAAATGAGACTATTTTAATTGGTTGTAGTCAAAAATTAACCTGCTAAGTACACACTTGAGTACAAGTAGTACAAGATAGCTGAGGATTTTTTTTTAAAGTCTGATTTTTATGTAGTTATTTTTGTTTGCATAACTTTATAGATGAATGTCAGTGTTTTAAGCTTTTAGTGTGCTTTCTTATCTGTTCATAAATCTGTTTTGGAAGATTGGTTATAAATCTGGAGAATATTGAAGATATGTTATTATGTTGTTGTTATTGCTGAAAGAAATGAATTACAGGATGTTACTATTGGATTGGTGAAATTGGCTTGTGAAGATGTAAGTTGGGAGAAAAGAAAACTTGTTTTGTGTTTGTGTTTTGTCTTATCAGTGAGCTGAATGCTTCTTTTTATTCTATGGCAGGGTTTCCTAACCATTTGGTAAAAGACTAAATTCACTTAAACAATTGATAAAAGTTGACTGCATTATTCATTTGTCACATCATGTGATTATCCTTTTAACATATAAGAGTTAAACATAAGTTGCTGTGTTAGCTAGCTAATTCTTATTTCGTGGCAAATTTATTTCGAGTATCTTCAACACTCCTTAAAATCTTTGAAATGGGACAGATATGTTGTTGAGAAATAGAAAATCATAAAAGGAGGAAGAAATCAGACAACAAAAGTTCTAAAGCAGGAAGCGTTCTGTGTTGTAAGTACAGCGAGGAGAATTTAATATTTGGATTGATGTGCACAGACAGTAACAAGGCCAAAGCTTATGCGTGTGATACAGTATGTATGGAGCAACTTTCTATTGAAACATGACTTTCTTAAAAATAAATAAATAAAATGAAACAAAATAAAATTCGACAACAAAACATGAAAACCTGTCCACAAAATAAGTCAAAAAAGTTTTACCAAGCAAGTTAACTTGCTTGAAATCTCAGGGTTTAACTAAGGCAAATAATTTAGCTTTGCTCTAAGATGATGCCCACACAAATGTTTAAAGGTGAAAGACACATGGCAAACAGATGAGAATGCAGCATTGATTTAGGGAGTCTAGGTTTGCTCACACATGGCATATGTATTCATTTATTTTCATATGTATTCATTTTTTTCACATGGCAAATGTATTCATTCATTTGTCACAGGTTTCATTTTTGAGATCAATCAAAACTCAAACAGAAATAGTGAGATGAGTGGATGAAGAGTGGATGAAGAATAGAAGAAGTACTCAGAGTCCAGTTTTTTTTTTATCATGGGCCAGACTGTCCTTCATAAAAAGGAAAACAGATATGGAAAACCTGTATGTATTATTAAACTTGGAAAAGGGAATTAGCTGGTGACTGACCAGCAGCATCTCAGTCTGGTATGGCAGCTGTAATGCCTCTGCCCAGAAGTCCCTCCACAGAGTAGTGAGGACAGCAGAGAAAATGATCAGTACCCCCCCTCCCATCTATTCAAGAGATATACCAATCTCGCTGCCTCAGCAAAGCGGTCAGGATTGTAAGCGACCCATCACATCCAGCCTACAGACTGTTCAACATGCTACCATCCGGCAAACGCTACCACAGTATGGGATGTAAGACGACTCGGCTGAGCAAGAGCTTCTTCCTACAGGCCATTAGACTTCTTAACTCTCTTTAATAAATGCCCTACATATTCTTAATCTGCACTCTCCTCTCCCTCACACACACACACACACACACACACACACACACACACACACACACACACACACA
>JAQQZR010000012.1:21343643-21373711 GCA_030068235.1 Notoglanidium macrostoma | reverse complement strand
CAGTTCACCACAGGGCCAACACAGACAAACAGCCACACACACTCGCATTCACACCTATGGGCAATTTAGAGTAGCCAATTGGCCTAATCTGCATGTCTTTGGACTGTGGGAGGAAACCGGAGCACCTGGAGGAATCCCACGAATGCACGAGGAGAACACGCAAACTCCACAAAGAAAGGCACCCTTGGATCGAACCCAGGGCTTTCTTGCTGTGAGGCGACAGTGCTAACCACTGCACCACCGTGCCGCCTAATAATAATAATAATAATAATTTAAAAATAAATAAATAATAATAATAATAATAATAATAATAATAATTAATAATTAAAAAGAAGAAGAAGAATCTCTCTGGAAAATGTAGTAAATGTAAAAATATTTGGGGCAAATAAATACACACAAACAAAAAACACAAACCTTACTCTTCTTGTCATATCCTGTTCCTTACTGCACACTCAGCGCCACGCGCGCGGCATGCTTTTCATCTCCGTCGCTCTCAGAGCGGAAGCGCGCACACCTGTCGACGTAGACTACACGGACTACAGCTCCCATGAGCACCTGCTCCCAGCCTACAGCCCAATCAGAGTGAGGCATGTGACCCTCATCGAGGAACTGATTGGCTGTGTTTATAAGAACTGCCACATGCGCTTCCTAAGGGCGAAGCGTTAGACTAGCCATCGTGTTGGCTGCCGAGCGTATAGTCCCGTGTTTTGGTTATATTGTGTTTGACCCTGCTTCCTGTATTTGGTTTACTGTTTTTGGATTCCCCCTTTGACTCTGTTTGCTGATCGCTCGACCTTGTTTCTGTTTCTGGAGTATTCTACTGCCTGCCGTTTATGTACCTTTGCCTATTGTGTTAATAAACACCGTACAGCTCTCACCTCCGTGTCCCGATCCTGCACCTGTGTCTCGACCACGCCACGCCGTGACACTTCTGTAGTCTGTCCTTTTGTGTAATTTGTATTTTGATTAAAGTGGGGTCTGCCATTGTTGTTTAATTACACACATTTTAGTGAAAAAAATTATGATCAATACATTGTAATAAGAAATATAGTACATCAGTTTGACGTGAAGCAAACATTATTTTGTTTCTCGAGTTAAGCCTCAGGATTCTCTTAGCACCAAGTAATGTCCAGTGAAGTGAGCTTTTCTAGCTAGATGATGTAGATAAGATGGTCCGATATTTATTTTCACTACTAGCAGGTGTAGTTCCTAAATATTCAGTATTAGTACAGGAGCTCATCATCGACAGCCATGCTGCACTCATTCTAAAGCCTTGTTGATTTCTTTCAAGCATACAAATTCAATCCTCATCTGATTAAACACACTTAAAATGTAAATGAAAACATGATTACTACAAGGACAGATAAACAATATCTGTATAAAACAGTGAGATATCATGCACAAAATCTAGTAGCCAAAAGAGAAGTGTTTGGTATAGTGTGTGTGTGTGTGTGTGTGTGTGTGTGTGATATATACAAGTATACAAGTAATGTTACACTCTGTCTTTTCAGCATCACATTTAAATCATGAGACTAAAACAAAGAATTTTTTTTAAATTAGAAATCATTGGATTTTACTGAGCAGAAAAGTTGGCTCTGACATTAGCCAGCTAGCATAGTTAGCTATCTATCAGTAGGCTAATATCCACCTGATAGCAAAGAATGATGGCGATCTCAAACTTTATACGGAATAATACCACAGTACTTAGGTTAACCAGGGTAACTATAATGTCAACAAAAGAATAAATAAAAAGAAATAATTCACAAAAAGTCTTTTTGTTCTAAGCAAAATGAATTGTGTTAAGATTCAAGCAGGTTCTGCAGAAGGTTGTGGTTTCAAATCCCATCACTGACAGAAATGGACTAAACTTGTATTCAGGAATATAGTAAACATACACAAAATGTAATACATAAAAGTTTCTTCAACTAGGAGAACTTGTGGCCTTGTTAACTTGAAGGGAAAAAAATCACACTTGTCTCATAAGTTTATCTAATTTGTCTAGTTTTAAGGTCCAAGAGAGTATGCAGTGCCATCACAAGGCAAACTGGTCATTCTTTCACCACATCTAAATATATGACTATTATTTAAAATTAGTATGACATATGTCACTCCATAATAACATTTGACTAGTTTTCAGAGTTGGTACCTTTTTACAATGATTATACATTTGTAAATGAAATGAAATGAAATGTTACAAGGACCCAACAGCCTAATGTCTGTCCACCACAACCTGAAATATAATGTTAGCTTGGGTAGATACTGTTTTGAAATAAATAAACTGTATTATTACATCATGTAGAATATAACCTCACAAATTGTTTAGAAGTGTTTAACGTATGGTTAGAACGTTTTTAATGTGTGCCGTGATGGAAATATCAATTAATGAACATGAATGTGGAAAAATCTTAACTTGAAAACATTTATTTGAAACATTTTTATTGAACTCTCACAAAATAAAACAGTGCTTTTACAATGCAAAATAATGGATAATCAAAAATGTATATAAGAAATTAATGCCTCCAAATTACACTTAATTTTGTATTTAGTATTAAAATTAATACTGTGTGACAGCTATATTTTGTGTTAGAAAAAGTTAATAACTCACATTAAATACAAAAATGTTTTTTTTAATTTGAATATTACTTAAATCAGATACATTAAAATAAAAAAAAATAATTTAAAAAAGTTTTTATTTTTATTGTTGAATTGTAGAAGTCTGGGTGTGTGGGATAAGGGCAGTGATATTGAAGCCTATAAGGAAGTGAAAAAAATCATAAAGACAGATAGTAAAAAAAAATTAAGATGGGTTTATTGTTCATTTTTTAAAGAGAGGGAGAATTGTCCAAAATTACATGTAATTTAAAAACATAAGACTTTACGAATCGCCCACATGGTGAAAGATTACACGTATACATACAGTGTGCAATATCATATTTCACCACATGATGGCAGCACGAGCCTATCAATCTGAATAAAAGTCATTTGACCATGATGAATGCTGCTTGTGGCAATATTTCTCGGATTATCTGCTTGTGACTGCTGAATATCTTCCCTGTAAAATGAATAGAGAATGTTTTGAAAGGTTGTGCAGACTGAACTGATACAGATATGAAGTTTTCAGTGTAAGTGATTAGCACTCGCTAACACTGCTGATGGTGGCACTGTAGCACAGCACACCACTTTAGCTCATATGTTGAGAACCATGAGATCTAAAGACAAACTTCTTTTGATTTTTAGCTAATTTGTAAAATCTTATTTTGTGAACTGCTCCTAGGATGTTTGTCTTGTTTATTTTAAAAAAGAAGAAGAAGAAAAAAGTGTCAAATGGCTCAACAGAGTTATAAATGAAATGGCTGCTAATCGATTCTAATGGGATGAAGCCTATCTACATGCTCATATCTAAGGTTGTTTTTTTGGTTTTTTATATTGACTTAAAAACATGGCCACCAAACAAAGGGCCAACCAGACTTCTGCAAGAACTTGACCGATGGTTAACAATAAGCTATCTTCAGGAAACTTGAAGGATAGATCCCTCTCAGCATCAGTAACTAAAACTGATGCAAACTGGCTAATGCTGACACTGTCTGTGCTTTTGCATTTAAAAAGAAGCATATATATATACAGTATATTACCTACAATAAGTTGTATAGTGGAGATTCTTTGTTCTCCACATTCATTTGCTTTTTTGCCAAAAAATGTGCCTTTTGGAGCATTCAGCTCAGCCTAATTTGGTATGATGGACATTTATGGCTACCTACCCAGTAAATTCCATTTTTTGGGTCATGCCAATTTCTAAGGATACCATGATGTTAATTTCCACCCTATTAGATCTTCTGCCATGTTGCATTTTTCAAAAACAGGTTTTTGTTTTTGCTTCTTTTTCTTGCCATGTCAGCACCAGAATCAGCCAGAAACTCCACTTGCCAGAACACACTGTGGCCTACAAACATGGCCACCATAGACTACAATCCCCAGCATAACGCTCCACCTTCACATTCACAGTCACCTGACTTCTGATCATGCACACCTGATTCCAATCACACTCACACCCTTTATATATGGACTCTCACCAGCAACTTAATGTGAATGGGTGTGTGAACCAGGACAGGCAAAATGATTGATGTTCGCTGTGGCGTGAGAGCAAGGGAAGCATACGGAGTTGCTTTATTTGTTGGTTGCTTCCTCTGATTGCCCTCAGGGTTGGACTGTACTCAGTAGGTTCTAGCCTGGGAGATGTTTACCAACCCTTAATACCTATTCCATTATAGCACTTGCACTCTTCCATGGACCTGCCATCTGTCAGTTCTAGAGGTGGAGGTGGTACAGTGGTGTTTGAAAGTTTGTGAACCCTTTAGAATTTTCAGAATTTCTGCATAAATATGCAGACCCAAAACATCATCAGATTTTCACACAACTCCTAAATGTAAATAAAGAGAACCCGATTAAACAAGTGAGACAAAAATATTGTACTCGGTCATTTATTTATTAAGGAAAATGATCCATTGTTGCATATCTTTGAGTGAGAAAAGTATGTGCACCTCTAGGATTAGCAGTTAATTTAAAAGGTCAGATTAGAGTCCGGCGTTTTCCATCAATGGAACGACAATCAGGTGTTCCATGAGCGTTCTGTTTTATTTAAAGAACCGAGATCTATCAAAGTCTGATCTTTTGTGGAAGTGTACCATGGAACGAACAAAGGAGAATTCTGAGAACCTCTACAAGAGCAACTCCACAATTTCAAAAAAGGGTAACTTCTGAGCAACTAAAGGCCTCTCTCACATTGGCTAATGTTAATGTTCATTAAAGACATTAAAAAATTTTTTTTTTAAATTAAACCGCAAATTAAATGTTAATTAATTTAACATTAACTATAATTTAACATAACTATACTTCTCAAATAATCCTAATGTAATATTCCTGAATGTAGCTTTTTGTCTTCTTCATGCACAAAAGTGTCACTGAATTAAAAAAAAATGCGATCAAACATTGTTACTATTTAAATATGTATATTAAAAGTATATTAAATAATAATTTATACTGTAATACTTATTTCCCTGCACTCTTTTAATTACATAATTGGTGACTAGTATCAAATTATTAATAGATTTAGATAAATTAATAGATATTAGTAAATTTATAGTAGTAGCATCGAGTACACAAAAAGGTTTCACAGTTGTATTTATTTGAAAACACAATCCAGAAGTTTTTTTTAATTATTATTTTTGTATTGTCATTTATTGTCAAAATTGTGTATGATAATGTATTTTCACTGACGTCACAAAGTTACCCATTCATGTATATCATGTATGTCTTTCTCTTTCATTACAATGATTTATGCTTTTTGATACCTTGGGTTTTAACATATTAATACACTTAACAGTGAATACCAGGTACTACTGACAAAAATGTCCAAGGAGTAAATAACATGGATCAAATACACACAGTACAAATTACAGATTTTACACATGGGAGTGCTCTGGCTCCATGCTCCAGTTAAATTGTTTAATCAGAGACAGTTTTGAATCTGCCCAAATCCCACTTCCAAAATTGATATAGCATGAGTTTTTAGATATAGCATTATAGCACAGGATTATCTTTCTGAAAGGTTTAAGAAAATATAAAGTGCATTTTAAGAGTTATTATTGGAGTTTACCAACTTTAACCATTTGTAAAAAAAAATGTTTGTGGACTGATGGCATGGCCCATAATAAACTCCTTCAACATATGTATGACTATGAGTATACAGGATTATGGGCATTCAATATATACATCTGTTTCATATGGAATGTTCCCCATACTAATCAATAAAACAAATACTTCAAGCGACATAATTAACATTTCACAACCATTTCAGAATGTTTTCAACGGAAGTGAGCAAGTCTACAAGCTGATTCACTTAATGCTTGACAGTTCTACATAAAAGAGCAGCAATATCACAACTGGTGTGTAGCCTATTTAGCTGACAGGAAAGCGGCGGTCAGAACATAAAGCTACCAACCACCATAATGTGTTATGTGGGTTGCCAACGTAAAAGAAATTATACACAGAGAGAAAACCCAAGAAAACAAGTTTGGCTTGAAGTATATGAATATTTCTAATAGAAAGCCATTTTACAGTATAGATACTTTTTGTTCTTCTTATTATGCAATAGTAAAATCCATGCTTTACTTAGCAAAGGCATCCACAACATTAAGAAATTTTTTTTTTTTACAATTTATCAAACAAGATACAATAAATATTATTATAGAATTGATGCTGTACACAAAAGCCATTTCATTTCACTCATATAAAAATATGTTTTAGTGCAACCGTACATATATTGATACTTCACATCATTTAGACTCCGGTGTCCAAAAAAAGACAGCAACCTGCATTTAATACAAAGCTGATACACAAAGTTTGACATATTTACATGTCTTCGTGTTTTATATGCTTATAAGAATATAAGCATAAATGAAAAAAAGGCACACAGATCTGTACATTTTAGAGTACCAGACAGAGTTCATAAGCAATTTTGGTCAGGCTCATATACAGGTATAAGTTAACATATAGGTTATTCTCTGACATTTTAAATAAGAAAGTAACCATAGTTAAAACAGCAAACCAGGTTATAAAAGGCATGCTACACTGTACATGTACACTCGAGAATCTGAGTGTGACTGTGTATGTGTAAACATACAGTATGAGTGTAATGTACTGTCCTCCATCTTGACGTTATTCACCTGTTGTCAGTCATTTGTTGTGCTGGATTGATTCTTGCTTTGACCCTGTTGGCCAGGTGACCTCTCTGCAGCCCCTGTAACATAGAGAGCGGGACATCCACCTGCAGGAGCCTTTGATTGGGCAGACACACCAGTCTCTGTGTTGGGGTGCCTGAACTCTGAGCTACTAACGTTCTGAATCCCTCTTGCTGTACTCTCTTGTTGGGCGGTAGAAGAATGAGACAATGTGTGTTGTTGGATCTGCTCGATGGGACCAGCCACCTTTCCCAAGGGTTCCTCTGAGGCAATGCGCAAAGAAGCAATGGCCTTGGTGCATGTCATGATGCCTTCTTCTTGCTTGCTTTGTTTGTCACTCAGGCCTTTACCATCATCCCCGGACCTCTGAGATGAAGGTGAGGGGGCTGAGCTTACAGCTTTTGGCGGCAGCGCCATCTCGTGGGGTTGAGCCGAGTCCTCTGCACCTTGGGTGTTGTTGGATTTACAACCCTCTGAGAAGTGGAACGATGACTCGCTGGACTCCTCCGACGTAGTCGTTTTAAGAGGAAGGCGAGCGGGGTGGGCCAGGCCTGGCACTATTTGGATTCCACCAATTGGAATCATAGGGAATAGTGTACGAACCTGTTGTTGGGAGTGGAGGGGAAGATGGCTGAAAAGACCTTGGTGTGTAGATGGAGCTTCTGTGCTGTGTTTATCTCCTTGGGGATAGCAACTCTTTCTTTGATTCTAAAAGAAATAGTCACGTGATTAGGTTACAGCAATGTTCTTGGATACACACATATTGTAAAGGATTTTCAAATGACACCATGAAATTATGTCATGTGATTTTATTACAGCAACAAACAAAAAACCAAGTGACTACTGATCGGAAGATCGCAAGTCCAAATCCCAGCACTGCCAAGCTGCCACCCAAGCTGGGCCCCCGAGCAAGGCCCTTAACCATCAACTGCTCAGTTGTATGAATGAGATAAGTCGCTCTGGATAAGAGCATCTGCCAAATGCGATAAATGTAAATGTAAGAAAGGAATGGCTTCAGAAGAAGTGTAACAACATTTTGCAATGGCCCAGTCAAAGCCCAGATCAAAGGCACCCTCCAAAAGTATTGGAACAGCAAGGCCAATCCTTTTGTTTTTGCAATTCACTGAAAACCTTTGGGTATGAGGTCAAAAGATGAATGAGACAATAGATCAGAATTTCAGCTTTCATTTCCTGATAATTACATCTAGATGTATTAACAACTTCGAACATAAAATCTTTTAATTGAACCCACCCATTTTTCCATAATATTGGAGCATGTGACTGACAGAAGTTTCTCCTTGCCAAGGTGTGTAATGTTAGACTGATTGTTTAAATAACTAATAGATCCAAATGACTAATCTTGGACTGAGCCCTGAGTTTCACCTGTGAAGACTGCATTTAAGAATGCAAGAACAGGGATAAACTAATATGAAGACCAGAGAGCTTTCTATGGGAGAAAAGCAAGCTATTTCGATGCTGAGAAACCAGGGAAAATAGATCAGTGCTGTTGTACAAGCATTGGGCATAGACAATACAACAATTTGAACCTTTGTTCTTTTAAATGTTCTTTTAAATCAGAAAACACATTTTAATCAGATACAATTAATGTATGAGTGTGAGAGGGCAGTTTTATCATTTGCTAATCCCATTTTGTTGCTCTAAAACAAGTTGTACAACATTGTGCACATTTCTACTTTTGCTTGCCATGGCAATCTTTCTGTTCTTTTTCTCTCTATAGTGTGTGCACACACATTCATATCATGATGTATTTTAGGGCTCCAACAATATTTCAAGCATCCTCCAAAACCCCTAGACCGCTGGTTTTAAGTCTCAAAATCCACTCTATTTCACTTTCATTTGGACTCCATCTTGGCAATTCCTTGAACTCAACAATGGCAGTTTTGACTATAGCCCTACATTTAGTCCAGGTCCTAGCTTTGTCATTATGGATGTGGAGAGTAATAGAATTATTTTATCACAAGTATAGCACTGATAAGACATAACAGTATAAGAGGAAATAACAAAGAATTATCAACCTCTATAAAACTGTCACTTACCATATTCATTTCTGAGTGGCTCCTGCTCTTTTGCATCATGTCTCTATGTGGATGCTGGTTGAGTGTCCAAGGTCCACTGTGAGGGTGAGGTGCCCTTCTTGGAGACAATGGTCTGAGTATGCTCTTATAGCGGCCTCTGGGAGACAGCTCACGTCTGCATGAGAGCTCTGGACACCCTGCATGGGAGATGGGCGAAAGGAGGCTTCTGGGGGACACGTCTCTCCTTGGAGACAGATCCTTTCTATAGATATCTCTCCTGGGGGACAGAGGTCTAAAAGGGGATGCCTCCCTTCTTGGTGACAAACGACCCCGTGGGGAGAGATCCCGTTTTGGAGACAAGTACCTACAACTTGGTGAGGGCTCTCGAAGAGGTGAGGAGTCACAGCTAGGTGAGGACAGACGAGAAGGAGAGAATTCAAAAGAAGATGAGCTGTGCTCTGGAGACAAGCCAGCATCTTCATCCATAGAGCTAGGCATCTCCAAACTGTTTTTGGGGTCTTCACCCAAAGCTCCTTGCAGCAATTTCTGGTATTCTGCCATTTGGCTCTCTCTAGCCTCCTCACTAGGCACCATGAGTTGAGTGATTTGAATACTGGGCAAACTAGTATAATAGCCAAACAGCGGCTGCTTGGGGGCTGAGCCTAATGGATCAGGGCCAGTGTCATGGGATGCAGCAACTGCAGTGACAGAATGTGAGGGGATGACATAGGGTTGTGGGCTTGTGCTTCGAGAGGGTGTCTTCGGTGTTGAATCACCATCATATTCATCATCATCATCTTCATCCTCATCCACCTCATCACCATCTTCCTCAGCGCCATCTGAATCATCAGCATCGGAAAATTGATGCTCTGCCATGATTTCTAACATGCCAATCTTTCCAGTATCTCTTTGGATCTCCTCAGTGGTATCTGAAGGAGAAAATAAAAAAACTCTTAACTGTGCACTGAAGAGTTAATTTGGCTATTTCAATTAAAACCTGGGAGGTCTCCCCTTAAGAGTTTTCCCTCAATGTATAGAGCTCAATATGCATCATTTCTCAAAATCAAGACTCATTCTTACCAACTCCATCCACGTCATCTATAGACGTCACTGACACCCCAAGCTCCAAGCATTTCTTCATGTGGGCTTTTGACTTCATGTGTTTTGTTAGGTTCCCTGAAACCAGAGTTTAAGAATTTTAAAGACTTGGCAAGGATATGCATGGCCTTTCATTACATCAGTAGTAGCACAATTTCAATTAGATTTTTCAATTTCACAGACAAACAGCTGCATTACAGCTGCACTGCATCTCAAATTGCTATAATTCACCTCTTCTTTCAATTCATACATTTGGACAACAACAAGGTGTTTGCAATACATAGAGGAGGAAACCTACCTTTTGTTTTAAAAGCAAAGTTGCAGAACTTGCAGACATATGGCCTAACATCAGTGTGCGTGCGAATGTGTTTTTTCAGCATGCTTGGCTTTTTACAGCGGATCCCGCACTCTTCACAGATGTATTTTCCTCGACCTCGGCCCCGCACGTAAACATAGTCCTCATTGGATTTGTACCTAAATTAACAAAAGTTACATATTTATATGCAAGTGAATATTTATAGATGAAACTTTTTTAAATTAAAAGCTTAAATTTTTTGTTTTTCATGTCTCAATGCTTGCATTAGCTACACATAAGGTTACAAATTCATAAAAAGTTATTCAGTTTATCTTGTGGAAACATTAAATATATTCAGCACTAGTTGTTTACAGAAACACTATCCAGAAACTGGAATTTTTGTGTCACAACTACATTAATATTTAATTAGACATCAAAATAGGGAGCCAAACAAAACCCAAGAGCTTGTGGTTGGATTTTCACATGCAATAATGACACAAATCTGAACATACCCTCCTTCAAAGATTTTAATGCGTGTGGGTTCAGCCTGCTTTGATGAAGCCTCCTTCTCTCCATGGTCCTCTTTCACTCTGTCTCTTGAGATTACTCCTTTAATTTTCTTTCCCAACTTGCCAATATCCAGCTTTATGAGCTCTGGCTTCGTCTATAAATGTAAACCAAAAAAGTTACAACATGAAGATGTCTCAAATTCACATGTTGTTTTGACTTGTATTTAACCAAGTCTTGGGAATTCATTACCTGCTCAAACTTCTGCTTCCACAACAGGGATGAGACAAGTTTTCCAGTCCCTGGCTGATACATAGCAGCCATTGTGTAAGTTTCTGTGTTCCTCCTCTGTTTGGAGCAGAGTAATGCCAGGGTTGCCTTGGTGCTGAGGCTGAGTGGGTTTGGGTTATAGGAGCTGACACACCACGAGCCATAGACAGAGGTTACAGGAGTTGTCTGAGCATAGTTTGGCTTGGTGTAATTTAGGTAGCACCAGCTAACACTTGTTGTCGTACGTAGACTTGGAAACTGAAAGAACTGATCAACATCTGCTAAGTCAGTGAGCAGGAGCGTGCTCCCACACACAGCACCACCCTGACTGGCAGCAAGTTGCACCAACATGTTCACTGGGATCTTGGTCTGTTTCAGTTCATCTTGAGTGTCACTTGAAGAGATCATTGATTCAGGGCCTGATGTTTCCTCTGGAGTGGATTTGTCTACATCAAGCTCCTCTGGGGACTCTGCTCTTTTAGAAGTGTTCATCACAATTTGTAGAGGTGGAGTAAAGCTTTCCTTGTGTGGCACATCAGACGCAGAGGAGAATACAGATGAAGGGTAATTAGCTGGTGGAGATGAGGACATCCTCTCCAGATCATCACCTAAGTCGTCCCTCTTTAAAACATCAGGCTGTGGTGATGCGTCACCATCATTTGGTGTGCTTGAATTACTTAGCTCAACTGCACTTAGCTCTTTCACTATTTGACCATACATCTTTTCCTCCTTAATACGTTTCTGTTGCTTGGTTCCAATAAAAAGTTCAAGACTACTGGCTGGTGACAGCATTCTCTTACTCCCTCCAATACTAGAGGAGGCATCTGTAGTTGAAATAGTTCCTGATGTCAAGGACAATGGTATGCCTGTATTCAGTCTTCCAGGTAATGGTTCAGGAACCTTCCAAAGTGGATACTGGAAAGATCCTTCTGGATGACCCAAAATTTTTGATAAACTGAACCCTATTGGGTGCTTTGAAGATATGCCTGTAAGTGAACTAGCTGATGTATTGTCCGAGCCCATTAATCTGAGAGAAGTAGTACTCTGAGCATGAGTACCAAGAGTTTGTGAAACACTTGTGTACATAACACTACCATATGATGGCACATTGGTTTGAATTCTAACAGGGACTAGCATTCCAGGGTGTGACGACTGTGAGACGAAATTTTGAGTGTTAAAGCCAGGCTGAATTTGATGTACAAAAACTGAGTTTGTAGTGAGCACTTTTGAAGTGCCAATAGTTTGTTGAGAAGCTCTTGAGACATAAGGATAAGTTTGACTTGCCCCATCACTATTTGATTTATTGTGCACCTGTATTTGATGAAGAGGTTGGTGGGATTTATGTAGAGTAGGCTGTAGATTTGGTGGTCGGATATGTAATTTCTGCAGCTGATGGATACCTGGGTGCTGTCTGGGTCGTGTTGGGTCAGTGTACCAGACCACTGTCTGAAAAAACGGTGGTGATGCCAAGGTGCTTGGAAGTGAGGAGTGTTGCATTACATCCTGGCTCATGTGCTCATGTATTGAAGCTTCGCTGTCTGTTGACAGTTGGCCTGGCAATCGTGGTGACTTTTGCAAGTCATCTGATTGGCTGTCTTCACTGATGCTTTGCTGTAGCAAGTGATATGATCCTCTTTTTTGTCTTACTAGATCACTTCCAGCTAAAAGTTGGGGTGGAGCAGTTAGACTTGAGGTGCCTTGCCAAGAAGAAGGTAATGCATGGGGGTCAGAAAGCTCTTGTTTAATGTTTAACTCACAGCATTGCTCTGCAGGTACAACTTCAGGATAGACACTCAGAGAAGCCTGTCTAACCAGATATCCACGTCTACGTTCCTTCATGGATGAGGCACTGGCATATAACTCCCCTTGTCTTGAAGTGGTTGACAGACTTCCATAATCAAATGATTTGCTACGAGTTTCTGGCACCTCAGTAGGTAAACCACATGGTGACTGTTCTGATGAGGAACGACGCATCTCCTTGTGATGGCCCGGAATTGACAGAGAATGACCACTCCCTGGTACAGTTAAAAATTCTGATTGTTTACTGAAATCATCTTGCTTAGTTGGTGACACTGACTTCATGCTCTCCTCTCTATCAAATGACATTGAGAAGCTTGAGCTATGGGACAGGTTGCTCTCTTGGCTTGGGCTCCTTGACAGACTGGTACAGGTAGACTCGAAGCTTGATTCTCCAGATGAGTGCTCAATGTCTGCAAGACGCAGACGTTTTTTCTTTGGGGGTAATTTTTCTGCTGGGAGTTGGGACAGTGTCTCACTCCTCTGTGGCCACTGGAATTCCTCCACATGCTTCTCTGGTTCTTTAGCTGGCACATCTGGTTCTTTTTCTGGTTTGTCTGGTTCTTCTGTGACTCTGATTTCAGGTACTTGAATGTTGGGTTGCCGTACAAGTTTGTGTGGCATATGATATTGCTGATTTGATGAAACAGATGCTAGTTCACTGTCACTTTGCTGTTGATGCTCCATGCTCTCAGATCTCAGAACAGAGTCAGGACTCGGCACATCATCAATGTTCTCAGGATCAGACTGCTCAGAGAGTTGTCCAACAGGCTTTTCTGCTTGATAAGACTGATGTTCAATTGACTCGGTCTTTTCAAATGAGTTTGGTCTGCTAAGCAAGTTAGTATGTTGAATAACAGATATTACATTGACAGCAGCCTTTCGCTCTGTATCTTGAACAAGCACAACATCCTCTGGACACATACCAATTTTATCAAAGCTTTCCAATGAGCTGTAACCACTATACATGGATCCTCTACCTGTGTGGGAAGCACCTGAAGATTCCTGACCTCCTTGTTTTAGATCATAATCACCAGATGTTTCAAGAGATACATTTTTCATGTCATCATACTGCCCAGGGCAATCCTCCTCATCACCAACGCTCTTTTCTTTACGACGTTTTCTTGTGGTCATCTCTGGCATTCCGACTTTTGCACCACAGCTGCCATATGCGGTGCGCATCTCGGGACAAGCAAGTTCTGATCCTGAACCTTTGAACTCAGACATCAACTGTTCTCTCTCTCCCATCTTCATTGTTGAAAATGGACCACCCATCTTGCCATAGTTCTCAGATTCCCCATGCTCAAAAGCAGCCTGTCTTCTAAGCCTCCTTAGACCAGCTACCCCTGGATAAAATACATCATCCTGAGACATCATTTCATCAAACGAGTGACTCCCTCTCAGAGCTGATGGAACATTAAGATTGGTAGGGGATGGTGTTGGCATTGAGTTACTTCTTAAAAGGGGGCCTGTCTCAGAAGGAGCTTCCAGGAGAGAACCACGAGGGTACTGCTTTGGGTCACACGCTGCAACCATTTGTGATTCAGGAAAAGGTCCTCTGAAAAATATGTGATCCTCTGATATCTTTCCCATGTCCATTTCTATCATGGCAGATTTGTTTTGCGGGTCAGGGCTAGCTGTAGCAGCCATTTCAATTGTAACTGGATGTCTAGATCTGGAGATGGGTCTGTAATACCAAGATCTTCCAAACATAATCTCTTCATATGTCTTTGCATTGGTGTTAGGTGGACTAATCTGCTGTTCAGCACTCTCCGAACGAGAAAAATAGCCGGAATCGGTGCTACCTTTACTGTGTGGACTCAACAGATTCAGTGACTGCTCTGAATCCTGACCTTTTTTGTCAGTGAGTCTTAAAGCAAGTCTCTGTTTGACAGTATGCGACTCATCTCCCTGGACCATTCCTCTAATATTGGATCCCCTGATTTCTGTGAACGGGGTACACTCTATGGTTGTTGATGTAAGTCCCTGTTTAGGAACAATTAAGATAGGCACTTTCATAGATGCCATGGCCATCTCTTCTGCTGAGTCTGCATATGCTGGTTCACCACCTTTACCTAAAGTGCTTTTGTCGGAGTCAAATGATATCTGGGGTATAGAGCTACTTTTTTCTGGGTACATAGCCCCTTCTGCAGTTTCTTCATCAGTGTCAGTACTTTGATCGCCATCAGACTGTACCTCTGTTTCGCCAACTGATGATGCTTGATCGATATCTGTGCGAGTCGCCAGCTCGGAGAAGGGAACAAGTCCTGCTTTAATAGCGTGTGCATGAGACTTTCTATGCTTATACAAATTGCTCTTGGTTTTGAAAGAAAAGCCGCAGGGTTCACATGGATAGGGTCGTTCCCCTGTGTGCGATCTTATGTGTTTTTTAAGCACACTAGGCTTAGCGCATGCCCTTCCACAGTACTGGCAAATGTACTTGCCTGGCTTCTTGGGTTTCTGTTCCTTCTTATGTCCTTCTTCTTTTTGCTCAGAGCCTGATTGTGAATACTGGCAAAAAGCACTAGGTAAACTTGGTGACTTCTGACGGGGGAAAGCTCCATGAGAACGTGAGTGCACAGAAAACATATCGTCTTGTGGCAGAGACTGCAGTTTGCCTGGAAAAGGCCAGACATGGGGCTCCAAACCAGATTGTGACTTGGTACCGGTAAGGAAAGGCTTCTGCATGGGCTGCTGTGGATATGAATGTTGTAACTGATAGGAATAAGACCTGGGAAAAAATTGACCTTCTCCAGATGACTGAGACTCTGCACTTAAAAGCAGCTTTCCAGAAGCTGTGATAACCGTCCCACCGATACCACTTTGCAAACTATCTGCATAAGCGCTTCCTTTTGTACCAGCACATGGCTCAGAGACCCACTTTCTTTGTAAAGAGTTTTTCTCACGTGGTTCCTTGCTGCATTTCTGTCCAGCAGCTGTTCCATGTGGCTCCATTACTCTGTATTTCTGTTGGGTTTCTCAAGGTACTTTTTATTAAATTGCATTCAAATATATAGTCATGCCAGATGATTTACTAACAATGACACTTAAACAAAAGGTCCTCCATTTCCATTTTCTGAATTGATCCTGATTTCCATCAATTATTCATTTGGCCTGGTAATATTCATTAAATATTGTAGTTTCATCCACGATGACGTCTGTGCTCTTCGAGTCTTCCTTAGTTATCTACAAAAAAATAATGAGAGAACAATTATTTTTTAATATATACAAACAATATTTTTCTTTATGCTATTGAAAATTTAACATTAAAACATGTTTGTTAAATACAATGAATGTTCTATAAGAGCTAGTCTAATGAACATGTTAAATCTTGTCAATGAAAAGAAACACAGAAGCTGACACCCTTTCTCATTTCACCATTAACAAGCATGCCCACTCATTTTCTAAAAACACACAAACGTCTAAAAATAGCCTACGGAACACAAGTGACGTTAATGTCAGATGTGTGTGGGCGTCTAAAGGCAAAACTACGAAGAACTGTTGCCACGTCTCTTCTTGTTTTTCTGCTTAGCCGTGTATCAAGACTTAAAAGTAAACCTTTCGAAATAAAGGCTTTTGTATTACTATAAAGTCTTGAGTTGCATTATGTCCCCAAAAGACTGATTACAGTCAGTGTTTAGTGATCGCATGATGCTGAACATGTTCGAGGTGCTTTTTTTTTCTTCTCAGAGCTGCCTGTGAAATAGTGAGGAAACTATGTGACACCAATGTCTGGGGGCTGGTGTGAGCTCTAAAAATAGAACGCCAGAAAAGCCAGTGGTTTTTATAGTACCTGAAACTTTAACTTATTGTGTGTTTTGTTTTCAGTTTCTTCCATTCCTGACACAGGAAAATATGTGCTCACAAACCAAGAATCATGAGTTTGAACCCACAAGGGTTTCTGGTTTTGGTGTATAGCAACTTTGTTCAGCTGTAGTAATGTTTTAGCAACTTTTATTTTTTATAAATAGTGCACATGCACATATATAACCTAATTAATCAATCATTAAATAAACATTCAAATTCAACTAGATTTTTTTTTTTAGATTTTGAATACTGAAAGGTCATGTTCATTTACCAAGACAAAATGATGATACTACTGAACTATTCATCCTTCAGAAATCTCTTTATCGGTGGATCCTGAGTCTATTGAAGGAACACCAGGCAACATAGCTGATATTTACTCTGGGACAACAGTCCATCATAGGGCACCATCCACACAAACTCACACACACACATACACCCATACACACACACACACACACACACACACACACACACTCTCATACACTGCTAGGGGTGTAACCACTACATAGCGTAACCAATCTATTGCCTACATGACAGTGGAAGAAAACCGGAGAACTCAGGGGGGGGGGGCAAAGTAAAACAGTAACCTAAACTCAGGATCAAACCCAGGACACTGAAGCTACCGTCCAAACCCTGCCATCCAGATTCAAATATATCTTCTACATAATTTCCTTTAAGGTATCATTTTGAGATCAGAGAGTCATTTTGTAGTTTTATAGTGATCTCCGCTGCTTTTCTTCAATTAGAAGCCAAATAGTTTCCAGACTGATGCGGTCAGCTCTGAGAATGTGGCCTAAACAACAACATGCCGGACTAAATCTCATATCACCTGTAAAAGCAAGACCTAGCCACTGATGAGCTACCTATCATTGTGCGTTAGAAATATTTCCTTCTGTTCTTCCTCCCTTTTCAACATGGTTCATAACGATGAGCTGGTAAAAAAAAAAATACAGCCCAAGCTGTGGAAACAGAATTTAGCAAATCGAGGTCCTTTTTTAAAAGCCAGGACAAAAATACATTGGTGTACTTTGTGTGTGTGTATGAGCAGGATATACACACTGTCAAGAAAATAATGATCTCAGAAAAGAATGAGTAAGTGGAAAATACACACGCACACAAAAAAGCAGGTCAGATATTCTTTAAGAATTAAAAGTTACATGCTGTAATATGCCCAGTGGCTGTTCTACACTTAGCAAGCAGAGCTACAAACACATGTTGGGAAATGTAATCAAGCCTGGCTGGGTTTTTTTCACACTAAAAAATAGTTGCAACTGAAAGATCAGGGGTGCGAGTGTGACACTGATATAATCACTTGATAATGCCTCACTGCTTAGCCTGAACTTGGTCTGGAGGTCAAAACAAGGAGTGTATGGACCTGAAGCTTTGCATCCCCACCCAAAGAAGCTCTACGGAGGAAGATGGTGTTACTGAGGAGCCGGGCTGTACAATCCACATATCAGGTTGCATCTTTTCTCTGCTGGCCAGATGACATCCTGCCCATGATACTGAGGAAGTGCGCTGTTAGCAGAGCTGTCATTATTTGCATGACAGAATAATTCAATGTCTTTTCTCTAATCGAGGAGTACTTCATCGAAACAAAGGAATGCACTACAACGGGTTCTTATAGGAGTGGAAATTTTTGCATGTGACTTTTTATCCTCAAAAGGAGCAATGCTGCAAGACAAGTGAGTTTTTCTAGAAGTTTTATCCGGCTCTTTCACACTTCCAACTGGCTGCATCATCTGGCACTGGTCATACAAGGGAGAGTCTGACTGAAGTGCTGATCCTGTTCTCTTATAGCTGGCACGTATTGTTTCACTGCTTATTTATATTCATATACACATCATGCATCACGTTCTGCAAAGACCAAAGGGGGAAACTGAGCATTTGGAATGTGCACCCTACCCTCCATGAGGGAGGCTCAGTTAGCTTTGGCCTTCCATTTATTTCTGCCTTTTTTCCCCCCCCGACATCAAATAACTGGCTCCATAACCGCCTAACTCAGTTTATGGTCAGGTTGTTTTTCTCAGACTGTGCTAAAACTGACGTCACAAACCTGTGACATCCAGTTGCACAACCGTATTTTTTGGAAATCCTATTCGTCAAATCCTATATCAGTAGTGCCCGTTAAAGAGCTCAGGGTATCAGAACACTTACCAAAATCATCTACGCTCGGAAAGTCTGAAAGTGAGGCAGAAGAATTTTTGGTGCACAGCTACCACAGACAGTGAGGCAGCTTCCTGTTGCGTTACGTTGCCTTACGCCAATTTAAAATTTTTTGCCTTTGGCTGCGCAGTAGGCTCACCAGGAAGTAGGTTAAATTCGGCTTCACTTCTCTCCATTCAGACTCTACGGTGTGGCTGCGCCCACTCTTTTTTTACTGTGTATGGCAACGACAGAGACAAGCTCGTTAGCTACCATCTTTCCTTGGCTGAACAATGGAAAGACACTCTAGCTCAGGAGGTTTTTAACACAAATCCCCTCACTAATAATATTCTCATGACACCTTCAGTCATAACACATACCGTACCGTAACACACACACCGTAACTTTCCTTTTCTACTTGTCCTGTCTCCATACAAAAGATGTGTTTTTCCTCACCCAGCACTTTGTGTTTTCGGACTGTGTTAGCAGGTCTGTGGGATCTATCACCCTAAATGTGTACAAGTCAGCCACCTGGAGTGTCCTGCTGACTCCTCATTAGAACCTGCAAGATGAAGCACAAACTCATCCCTTGGCTAGGCATGGCACGGCACGCATCAGGGGAGGGAGACCAACACGGATCGGGAAGCCAGCTTAAATCACATCCAGATGGTCAGCTGATGGAAGTTACCAACCTCTGCAGTGTCAAAAAACACTGATTTATTTATATATTAAATATATATATTGCACATTCCAGGTCCTTGCACAGGCAAAGCTAAGCTTACTGGAAGCAGACTGGAGGGGAAAAAAAGAAAAACCAACTCACGGTTTTATTTCCTTTGCCGCAAAAGGAAAAGCAGAGTAACAAAAAAGAGAAAGAACTCTCAGTGAGATATGTGGAGCAGAAAGGAAGCAATTAAATAAGATGAGGTATTTTTAACACCACGGCCAGGAGAGCTTGAATGTGTGCGAGTGTGTTTGGGTGTACATGTGCCTATTAGTTTTTGTATTTGTGTGTGTGTGTGTGTGTGTGTGTGTGTGTGTGTGTGTGTAAGTGCATGTACAAGTGTATGAGTGCTGGAGAGAGAAAGTATGCGTGGGAAGCATCCACAGCCATCTCAAGATGGGGTGAGGAGCGTGGGTGACAGTTCCTGTGTGGGAGGGGAAGGCATGAATAACATGCAGAGTTATGTTGTTGATGAATTGTGTTATGAAAGGGGGGAGAGTTACACAACGCTTGGTCAGAGTGGGCTGGGAGCGATGTCAGCCGGATTCGCAGCACTGCACAGCCCTTCAAGACATTTGGTCGAATACACAATTATCCTCCAGCTGCAATGCCAGGCGCTAGAAGGAGGCAGGAGGGATCCGGTGAATGTGCCGGAAAAAGAGGGCATCAACAGGCGCACATTTAGGCAATGACGGGCATTTGCTCTCAAAAGACGCCTAAATACCCATGTGGAGGGAAAAATACAGATCTGCTTGCGATTTGTGCAGAGATATGATGTACAGTGTAAATGATGCGAGATGCTAACCTGTCATTATCACTGTATTGATGATGATTATTTTCAATAATGCCAGCTAGTTATACAGTCCTGTGCACAATCTGTCGCATGCCAAAGTTCACATTTCTCAACCATAACATAAGCCAAGAGATGCACAAGCTCATTAGCTTTTTCATTATTAGCTATACGTCACTAAAAAGTGGGCAATCTGGAGGTCATTAGAACACACTTAAGCTCTGCTTAACTGTCCTTGTCACATGGATGAAACATTTCTACCACAGACAGGAGGGCACGTGTGTGTATATCTGCGCTTAAATGTACAAGAGCTATGGACAGAGCTAAAACTCGTGCAGGGTAGAGACACACGCCAAAACATCGGCTTTAGAACGCGTTTACACATATGCATGTATAAATGCACTTCTCTTTTTTCCAATTGCTGCGTTATTCATTCATTTAGCCTCCGTCTTTGATAAATAGTTGGTACAATAAATTGTTTTGAGTTAGCGATCATTTTGATTCAAGCGTAATGTTCGTGTTGCTTGTAAGTTTGGAATACGGTATAAAGACATTCAGCTCCATGCAGTGGGACATATGTCCTGTAAAAAGTGTGTGATTAGTTAAATTGTATTCCATTGTCTTGCCAGATCGGTGTGACCCTTTCAGACCAACAGACATGTGAAACAAATAATAAATCTAATACAAATGAGAATACAGGCGGATTAAACCATTCTACATATTTGCATATAGCACAGTATCATCATGTTTCCTTGCTATAATTTCATGACCTGATAACGTGATCATATTGCCATTTTTATGGAATTATCCCAGTGAAAGCTGCTTGAAACTCATTCACCCTGCATCAGGACATATATCTGTGTCCGTAATATTTGCCAGTATAATTTTTGCTTGTACCTGCCTGCAGTATTTTCTAGTATGCAGTACGAATCTAGTTTGTTCTATTTCCCAAAATATAAACAAATGTACAGTTGTATTTAAACCACTGTAAGGACCACAGCACGTTCATCTTAAAAATGTTCATCTTAGAACATGTTATCTGTTCAATACGCACTCTAAAGTATTTCCAGTTACATATCCAGAGTAAAGATACTAGAATGACCTTGGCTAAATCACCTGAGAATATGCACACAGGCATAAAGTCCGATATTTTATGAGGAACGTTTCAGAAATACTCTGCTTTAAATACAACTAAACAGGATCCAATGGTGCTACTGCTAATGTAATCTGTTTAAGCTGCGTTTAGGCAAAAAATCGCTAATGGTTGCATCTATAGTGACGTCAGCAAAAATGTCCTACATCTGAAAGCTGGAGCAGAGTAAAGACGTGACGCTACGGGCGGTGCTTTGTGGTGTAACCCGGATGAAGAAGAGCCCTACAAAAAGGAAAAACAAAAGAAAGCAGGAAAACGTGAGGTTTCATGTTTTGATCTTAATTGTATATGGTAAGAGTTTCCACTGGGTAAGACTGAAACCAGCTAGCCTTCATTAAATTTTCCACAACATTTTGCAGAAATGTCAGGAAGCAGCTGTCGAGGCAGTGACTAACTGTCCTTCTCCCCTGGATCTCTTTTAACACTATGCTTCATTGAATGATACCCATTTCTCTCTTTTTTGTACACATCGTGGTGTAAGCTTTGAAAACATTTCCTGAAGCCAAACTTGAATGTTTGCTAACACCGTTGTTAGCCTGTGGGCTAACACATGTCTAACGCATGATCAGCCACTGCACATTCCTTTCTCAAGTTCATATCCAAGTCCATATTCCATCAACATAGGAGTAAAAAAAAAAAAATGACCAGAACAAAAGTACTAAGTGAACGCAATTGTTCATGGAGGAAACACGTGCCAGCACCACTTACAGAACAAAACAAATGGAATAATGAGCTGACAAATCTTAACTCCATATTCCACTGTGCAGTAGCAGAGTCCATGCCTCCAAGAGACAGAGCTCTAGCATCTGCCGATATAGTGGCCTTTCTAACCCAGAGCAGACTAAATAAATAGCTCTAGTCATTGTCCAAGGTTAACAGCTCCAGATCTGGTGAGCAAACAGTCTGGTGGCCGGCGCTACTCTGAGACGAAGCAGAAAAAAATAAAGCCCTGGCTCTGAATCCCCAAAAGAGGAGCCGTGTTCGGTAATTTACACATATCAGAAAATATTAATGCCTCAAACTTTTCTAATGATTTCTAAAGAACACTGTGCATAAAAAAAATCCTCTGAGCAAATAAACCGGCAGCAATAAATCAGACATCGTCCACAAATGCCCTTCTGCATCTGGAAGGCATGTGGCCTGAGCTACCAGCCTCGCCAGATGTTCTGCATGTTCTTTTATTTCCATACACTATACACACCAGGTCTAGCTCTCTGATGAGCTTCCAGGCTTTGGGTTGAGATTTTGGGTTGCAAGAACTCACCCAAAGAGCGACGGGACAGAATCCTGGCTGAACGGGTGACGTGGAGGAACCAGAAAGGCCTGAAAGGATCCTTTAGCCAGGGTGCTGAGACTACTACCACTGTAGAGAGAGAAGAACGGACAAGAGAGATTATTAATTACAGTGCAGACACGGTAGCTTTACTGCTTAACTTTTAATCCTGGCAAAATGAACATTTCCCCACTACCAACTAGTCTGTTATTGTTACTAACATCTGAAAATAGCTATTACAGAAGAAAGCGGCTACAGAAAATACTATTTCGGACATTTGACCTTGCGGTGACCTTCAGCCTGTTTGAATGGATTCCAAAATAAACTGGCCACGACAAAAATTCTGTACAAACATTCCCGAGAAACTCAGACAGACGGAAACGCAACATATCAAAATATGAAGTGACTGCAATAAAAGATGATATAGTGAAATTCAAACTGACGTCGAAACTTTTTTTATGTTTTAAAAGTCAGCCTGATCGAGAGCTGTGCGATATAACGACATACACAGCATAAAGACAGAAAAAGTCTCGTTTCATATGAAGTTCTATCACTTACGTCATTGTGTCACAAATCACACTCTTTAGTTTACGGCAATATTTTTTGATGCTGCTGTTCAGATTTATGACTGCTAGGGCCACATTAGCACGCACCTAGCTGCAAACCTTTTCCCTCCGGATGAATTCCGTACAGGTAAATAGGTAGGCCTAAAGGCTAGAGACGTAGGTTTGGGACCGAAAGGTCTCTGGTTCGATTCCCGGAACCAGCAGGGAAAATGTGAATGAACATCACTTTCCCTTCCCACTACATCCACAGCTTAGGGTATGTGTTCACTGCTGGATTAAATGCAGAGGAAATATTTCACTGCATGTTGTACCATGTATGATTGTATGTGACAAATAAAATTTGAAAATGAATATTATTAGTATTATTATTTTAGATCAAATGTCATGTTTTGATAACTAGCCGCTTTTTAAAATGTTGGATGGTTAATGCTAATGATTTTACCGCCGTCATGATAAACAACCATATCAAAATATGCACTATATACAAGCTTTATAGGCATTATGTCACTCTAAATGATTCTGATCATCTGAAAATGCAAAGTTCCAAATTTTTTTATTAAAACAAAAGATTTTTTACTTATTTATTCTTGGAATGTACAGAAAATGTGCTGTATCGTTATCTTGATATGAAATTACCTATAATAGGATATTAGGACCCCCCCCCCAACATTCTTCATCAATCTCCGTTCTACCCCGTAACCTTTTCCCTGAAACTGACAGAACCTGACAAATGACACAAAACAGAGCACACAGAACAGTAGCGAATAACTACACCTAGTTCACACACTCTATCTACACACCATGAGTTCCGAGAACACAGAAACAGAGTTGAGGCCCAAAATAACCATAACGGATCTTTAGGATAGTAAACAGCAGGGTATTAGGTTAAAATGCACTTCTAAAGTGTGCATGGTGGGAATACATCCCGCATTTGTCATTCACACCGGAGCAGCCAGTCCACTTACCAGCATGATTTTGGGAGATGGGAGAAAACCAGAGAACACAGAGGAAACTCACAGACAGTAACCCAAACTCAAGATCAAACTAAGCACCCTGTTTAATATATAAACATGTCGTCCTTCCAAATGATGGAGAAGCCTCCTTTAATGAGAAGTGCAGGTCAAAAGGGCATAAAAAACCTAACAAAATGTCATCACTACAATAAACCGCGGCTTCTGGATTACTTTAGCCAGCCACATTGCTTTACAGTGAAAGCATAAGGCCACAACGCCTGTATTAGTCTCCTCCTCCTCCTCTTCTTCTTCTTCTTCCTGCTGCTCTGGAGTGAACTAGGCCAGACATAGCTCCACCGTTCCTCACAGTTAGAGATATTACAGAAAGCGCTGTAGTCGGATGCTGCTGCACCGAGGCAGCCTCAGCTCACACAGAAAAACAAGAGATTTCTGTCGCGTTGCATCATAGCCTCTGATGGAGCTCACCCAGAGTAAACATGGGAAACAGGGTTTATCAAAACCGGAACATCTCTCACTTCAACTCACACGTACTAACATGTTGAACCACAGTACGCATACCACAGCCGAAAAGCTTGTACAAGACTGCGCGGCGAGTGATCTTTACAATTAAAAGGACAGAATGATCATGGAATAAAATGTAAGGTTGTCTTGTGGGCAAGATTTCCACCCACATGGCTAAAAGGGAGGAGGCCTGAGGGATGTCAGCAGCATGCGTTTTGCGCTTTACAGTGGGTCCTAAATGATTTGCTTAATGATAATTTGGGCAGGGAACGGAAACTCGGTTCCAAATTAGAAGATCCTTTCAGAGTCTGTTGTGGTAGCTCGCATCGCTCACCATGGCTAGCTCACAGCTGAACGCCAAGGGGATTTCAAAATAAAAGACCCTGTGGCTCTTTAACCGTGCTTCCAAACAGGACTACAAAATGAATGCATTTTAAAAAGTATAATTTTTTTATTTAATATGATAAAACATATAACTATAGTACACACACACACACACACACATTATATGTATATATAATTAAAAGTGCTCATTTTCAGATGGAAGAAATTCCCTGCAATGCTTTCATGCCATCAACATGCTTTAATTGCAGTTGTAAATGGTCAAAAGTCATGTTATCAACAAGATCAATACAGAATCAATCAAATTCAAACGATACCCATCCCTTATGACATATTTTTGAAACGCTTGATGTGTTTTGTTTAACGTGTCCTTGCATGAAACAGTGGCAATCTGTTTGAGTCTCACCAATAAATACAGTCTTTCCATTTACACGATTTGTCTTATTTAAAAAAACAACACTATGAAGTTTCTGAAGAATGTATAACCTCACACATTCTATATGCCAAAACTATGGCACAGATCCTATCTTTAAATGCACATCCTAACCCAACACTCTTGCCCATCTTTAAACAGGACTGAAAGTGAAAACAGCAGATACCCTGTATTGTCACGATTTGTGCCAGTCAAACTTTTTTTTTTTCCTGAGGAAAAAAAAAAGATTCCAGTTCAGTACAAATTTATGCCTATGTGTAAACTCGAAACTACATTTACTCCAGTGGGTACAATTCATCACGGTGCCCAGCCTTCCTATTGCCTCACTTCCACAACATTATTCAGACTGATGAAAATTTAATGTGAAGTAATACAGGAAAGTTGGCTAATTGTATCAGAGGACAGGAAGAGCCCTGGGGTGAGCTACCCCTGTCATCACCTTGTCTTCACTTCTCACTGCACCCATAGGAACCAATGAGCACCCTGTCAAATATACCTGCTTCAGCCTGACATCTTCAGTGCCTTCATAATGCCCCCCCTCTCTCTTCCTCTCTCTCTCTCTATTCCTCTCTCTCACTCTCTGTCTCTCTCTCCATTCCTCTCTCTCTCTCTCTCTCTCTCTCTTAGCATTTACATTATACAAGCAAGACTTTCAGTGTCCACTTTTCCAGTCACGAGCTCAGAACCTTGACCACTGACCATCGTTACGCCTTACAGCATGTAGCAAGGTCTTATTCCACAGGCAGCAGTGCATTGTTCTGCTAATGTTCTTCATTTCACTCCATCTGCCTTCTTCATAATTAATACAAGTCGTGTGTTAATAAATACTCTAAACCCTACTGCCTACATGGCGCTTTAATACATTTTGTGGCTCTAGGTGTTCTGAGACAGTGTAATTACCTTACAATTAATGGGTCAAGTTAAAAATTTATGGCAGGAAACTGAAAAGAGGTTTTGAGGAATGGCTCGGCCAACCCAGGAGACAGCTATCCCTCTGCTCCGGCTTTAAATGCGCTGATAAAGGAACCAGGGCAGATTCGACTCGAGCATCAAAACTCCTTCAGCGCAAACAATCGGATCAGCTGACTGATGTTCTCCAGCTGCACGTAACACCCCCGCCATCAGTCCATCCTTCCCTCCCTTTCCTCACCCTTCTGTCTTTCCTCCCTCCCTCAGACAAACCCTGCTTAATGGAAAGAGCACAGCTGAGAGATGAATGCATAAGAGTGGAATTTGCAGCATAGCTGCAACAGACATCAGAGGATTGTGTTTTATTGCGAACTGGCGAGTTTTCCCGACCACCGGCATTCAAGCATCGCATTACTCTCTGCAAGGGCTGGGAACTATCCTAAGGATACTGGCCGGGTAAAATCAGACCAAATACTGGGACAGGATGTGTAACAGAAACAAAAGATTGTGTACGATCTTCCAGACATACTTTCTGAAGAAAAAAATGCAAGGGCCGTTTTTCAAATGAGGCTTCGTAGTAAGTTTCTTGACCAAAAAAAAAAAAAATCTAAATTTTATAAGTATCCCTTTTTTAAAAAGATAATCAACCACCCCAAACATTCACATGCCAACGCTCTACAATGGCAGACGATACCAGGACTTGGACATGTTTCCCTCCCAGGGAGAACGTGATCAGTCCTTTGGTACAGTTTTATTTTAATGAACAGTTATGTATTTCAGAATATTTGACTGTTCCCAGAAGGGCCATTTTAAAAAAAAATAACACATTAATCATAGGCATAGAACCGATCACATAACAGAATACTAGATAAGTGTGTGATTATAAATTTAACTCGTACATAGTGCCCTGTCTATATCACACATTGAGGGTTGGTTTTGAAGGTGGGGTTTACGACATAATTAAAGGCAACATTATCATGGATAAAGTCGATGCTCACTTATGGTTCCAGCTCTAACAGACAGCAGAGCCACGTGACCACGCACAGCGCACAATGAGGGTCCAGCAGGTGTAGGAAAAGATCCGGGCACCCACTCTGTAATCAGCGCGTTAGGGAACAGGATTTGGCCTGTGACAAATCGGAGACACATGGTGCTTAATGGGTATTAATCACAGAGCCGCAACCGCTCTGTACAAGGCACGCTGGCTGCCTCCAGAGTGGGTTAATCAGTGTCATCTTCTCACCCCTTCATCACCCCTCTTCCCCTTCCACATACAACTACGACTACTGTAACTCCAGCTCCGCAATCCAGATTGAAAGGAGGAAGTGGTATTTGCGTCAGGACATGATGTGTCTTTCTTTTTTTTTTTCGTCAAAAGTGGTGCTTTTCTTCACATTTCCTGTTGGCGCCGTCAGCACTGAGAAGAAACCTTCAGCAATTAGAATCCTTCTCACAAGCTGACTTTAAGGAAGTCTCAGTGAGGTGAGATCTACTGACAAGACCACATGATGGATGGGCGGGGCAAAACAATAATACGCTAATCATAAGATGCGTGATACTCGACTCTTGATGCAGTGTATGTGTAGATGCATCAGACTGAAGGACACGCTGAGGTCACTGGGTTCAGTGCCTTTTGTGGTGTAAAGCGAGTCTGCCCACTTCTCTATCTGGCGTACTCTTCTGCAGAAAGAACAAGACCAGACTCCGCATGATATTACCATGAGTCAAGAGTATGCCATCCGTGCCAATCTTAGGGTTGTTATACAAGGCAGTGGATCTGGCGCTGTGTAGCGTTCTGAGTCAGTCTGTAAAAGCCATCCAGGCCCGTCTGTTCATTTTCCACTCACTTTCTCTCTTACATGCCTCTCTCTCTCCAATTTTTTTTTTCTTTTCCTTAAGGCATGGGGTTTCAGAGCAGCCAGACTTCACTTCATCGTGTCTGGTCAAAATGAGAGCTTTATAACAATGTAATTAATGTTCTCCGACAGCAGCCCAGCGGTAGACAAGTGGCATATGCTGCACGAAATGTCTTTTTTTCATAGTGTCCCTGTGCAAACACACTCAATGAAAACAAAGGCTGAGAAATTTGGAAACTTGTTTGGTACTGACATCTAATTACATCTAAGAAAGAGCGGCTTGAAGCCAGACAGAATGACGTTATAACTTTTCAGGCGTGTTTTCAGGCTTCCCAAACACTGAACTGAAATTAGAGGTGTTGAAATATATTATAGAAACAAGGATAACGGTAGGATCCCGATCCTGACTTAATCTAAAAAAAAAAAAAATGGTAGCTGGACCTTTCTCACTTCTGGACCGAACAATGGAACTTTCATTTTCATTCTTAGTGGATAAATAGAACTTCCTGTGTCACATGTCCAGCGCATGGGAGTGCTTTCCATATCTCCATCTCCAATGTGATTTATTTAACTCAGTAGGATGAAGTGAACTGAAAACTATTTTTTGGCAGCGTTTGTTGTGAAGAACTGAACCCGTTCTCCAGTGGCTTTTCATGCTAATAACATGGGGCGTGCTAAAAGGCATGCTCAAAATGAAACTACATCTAATCCTGCCTTAGGGAACTGGTTTCTAAGCTAGAAATGTATGTAGAAAGGTCAGAAACACAGCAGACTGGCCCATTAATAGGTTTATTAACACAAACAGTGATTACTTTGACTGTTCTGGTTGTCAGTCTTTTGGAAGGGATTTTATTTTTAGTCAAGATTAGAAGTGCCAAGCCACAAGCTCACTGAGACTACCAGGAGTGTGGTGCGTTCCATGAAAAGAGAAACGTTGTCAAGGCAAATAAAAGACCAACAGGGTTGCTTCCAGTATTCTACACCAAAGAAATCGTTTTAAAACTCCTGAATAGATTAATCAACCTTACAATAAATCTTCAAACTACAGTAAATCTTCATGATAAATCTTTTAGGAAAAAAAGAGGGCAAGAAAACATTTTAAAATGTGAGCAGATAACCAGCCTGTCAGGGAGTTTAATGGTGAGAAGTGTGAGGTTCAAGGCAAGGTCTTACTAGAAACTCAGTCACAATTTCACAGAAAGTGAAAGAGAAAGTGAACTAATTTGTTTTAGAGTTACATTTCTAATTCAAGGCAAAAACAATTTAATCCTAAGAACTCATGACTCCTGCTTCTTTACTGCTTTCTGTTCAGTAAAAAGTGGAAATGGGTTGATGTCGTAACACTGTTTCGAAAGTGAAGCGAAAATATCTCTTACTCCCTCTAGTGGCTGACTGCAGTACTGTCTTTAACCCCACCCATTCCCGTGTCAGTAAACGGCAAATTTCTCTTTTAACTTATGTCTCAAATTAAATAAAAATTTCTCAAAAATAAATTATCTTCAGGAATCGTGCTGTCATTTTTACAAGTTCAGCTGATCCTAATATAACCAACATGAGCGAACAAAATGATGCAGTAAACCATGGTAGCTAACTTTAGCTCCACTAACAATTTCATGACTGTATGACTTTAGATAACACTGGGAGTAGCTTGGTAAGTTTAGACAGTGTCTCCTATATAAACAAACTCCAGTGACAGAACAAGAGTTTGTTTTTCTAAAATCAATATCCATCCATCCAGCTTTATTCATCTGGGTCGCGGGAAGCTGGAGCCAATCCCGGCATCTTCTGGCGAGAGGCGGGGTACACCCTGGGCAGGTCGCCAGTCCACCACAGGGCCAACACAGACAAACAGCCA
>JAQQZR010000012.1:21300040-21343543 GCA_030068235.1 Notoglanidium macrostoma | reverse complement strand
GCACCCTGGGTGACCCGGGGATCGAACCCAGGACCTTCTTGCTGTGAGGCGACAGTGCTAACCACCGCACCACCATGACGCGTAAAATCAATATTTTTGCAAAAATGGCAAAATTTTGCAATTTAGATTAAAAAAAAAATTTTTTAATAACACTCGTAGTTGCCATTTTGAGTCAGCCGATACACCATCTAAAGTTGCACTTCAGGTAATATCTCACAGCACGTATGCTCTGACCTGAACAAACACGTACATCACCAATATGGATGGGCGAGAGGCGGAGGTGCTTCATGAAAACTAGATAGCGACTTTCAATTTGGCCAAAAAAGGCTTGAAAACAACACAAATGGTAACAAATAGCGCCATGTTGTCCACTCCTATTTTCTCCTGAATGAAACACTTGGCAGCAGTGAAATGCTGACTCACCACTGCAGAAGCAGTAACAAAGGAATCATGGGTACAGTGTTTACTGGCCACTGTGTACATCCACGCTTCTTTCTACTAATATCAGAGCATGCTATACACAATAAAACTCATTCTGAACTGAACACGGTACCTAGACTCTACAAAATATACCAGAACTCTCAAGATCCAACAGCGCCATTGCTAGTGTTTTATAGCCCCTGGCTGCCCTCTCACCACTCCTAATAACAGGTGAAGAAGGTGGCAAAACAGTGGCCAAGAGCACCAATTTGCCTCCTCTTGGTGTTTTCTCTAGACCTCGATCACTACACTTTACCTCATTAAGTGTGCATGCCTGTGCCTTTATCTATAACGCCTCAGGATAATATTCCAACATCTAGTGGAAAGCCTTCATAGAAGAGTGGAGCTTTTCATAAGAGAGCCAGGGACGAGATATTCAACAAACGCACTGCGTGTGATGATGAGGTGTCCACATAATTTTGTCTGTATAATGTAAGTACTGGTTATGAACAGAATGGTTGCAGAATGTACTTTCCTTATGAAAAATTATTTTCCTAAATAACTGTAGATGTGGCAAAAATGACTGAGGTTCTTATTAATATAAAACAAATGCAGTCAAATTGCCATCCTTGAATTACCTGCAGTTTAAAGAGTTCAGGCTTCAGAAACTGTATTGTCGCAGACAGGTGACAAACGCGAGGAAGCGCAGGTGCAAAATCTCTTTGTCATTCCTAACCAAGTACAAAAAGAGACAGGTGATCGTTGACTGGCGCAAGTCACGCAATGAATTAAAAATGGTTATTAAGCAAAAAGCTATTAACGTTTAAGCAAAAAAAAAAAAAAATGGATGGAAAAATTGAGTGATGAACCTCAGGGAAAACCCAGAGGTTTGGTCTTATCCTAAACCTTAGGATAAGAATTGGATAAAAACCTTATGCATGGAAAATTCATTCATCTAATCTGTTTAGACATTACAGGAAGAGGCTCGGCGCTGTTATTACACTCTGGGGGGGATCGTCTTGTCTTTAAGTAAAAATTAAGTGTCGTTTTCAAGTAAAATTATACAGCATAATTCAATTTACGAAGAGTCTTAATCATTCTGGAGGTAACTATAACATAATAGGTCTTCTTTATATTACGTAGAGGTTCAGTTCAGTACATCTGTTCAAGTCATTTATAAAAAAAACAACCATGAACACGCCGGCAGTCTGGTCTCGCTACCTGTGTAGCAGTACCTGTGCTTGCTTTTCCCCAAAAATAGTTTATATAATTGTATGCCTGTAAATCAAGTTCAATTAACAACCTTTGTGTCGATTCCACGGAAAAAAATAGCCTTGGGCTTTTAATGAGTCAAACTGTTGATTGAAATCATTTTATCATCTTTCAACACTGCTGCAAAATTATTTTAGTTGCTTCACAAATGGAGGCTGTGAACGGAGAATGACAGCGACAGGCACGAATACGACTTGTCTTCTTCGGTCTATACATTTTCTTAAAATCCCTTTAAACACAAGTGCATGGAATGAAGCAGATTCAAGTCAGCAGCCGGTACAAGAATTAGTCGCGCTTGAGGGAAAAACAACAACAACAAATAATGAGTAAATGTGATGCTTCTGAAAATCTTTAGCGTAAAACATTTTAGGGTAATAAACATTCAGATAAAAAAGTTCAGGGAGTGAATGGATATTCAGATAGAGAGAAAGAACCAGGCTGTAATCGAACTCAGTCCTGGCCAATCACAACACAGCTCTGAGCACATGGGGGTGGGGCTTCATTTAATACGCATATTGTTTTGGCAATGCATTGTGCCCATAGTAGTATTTTTCTCATGGGTTTTTTTGTTTTTTTTTTTTTTTTTTTTTACATTTTAAGATGCTTGTGCAACCTTTTCTTGATACAACTGCTTGATTCCTAGCTGACTTCTTTTTCGTCAGCGAATCCAAATAATTCATGCGGTAGGAAACCGCAAGAGAAGCTCTTATTATTTCAATTTTCAAATATTTCAATTCAATTATGGTCCATAAGAAATTGTCATTTAGCGAACATATTTCATACTTCATCCGATGATCCAGATCAGGATCTTCGTAAGACCGGTCTTAATTCTTAACCTAAAAATCATCACATTCATTACAAATTAAGCATTACAAATTCGGGTTGAAGTTCTGCTGATTCTGATTTCATTCCATACAAAGTGGCAAAGGCTGCTTTCCTGAAAAAGCCAATGGTGAGACCAGGAAGGCAACAGGAAGTACCTAGAATCCAAAGTCAAATTATAGAGCAGGTTATAAGTGATGTATTTCTAACAGTAAACATACAGTACAGCTTAAAGATAAAGTGTGTTAGTAAAGTGTCTCTGGTACTGTACTGGAGCAAAGAAGCACATTTCTCCGATAAGATGTTCCCTCAGTGTGCTCAAGTATATTGAAATTTGGTGAAAGTAAGCCATAAACCAAAGCATATTGTTTTCATTTTCATGTGAGCCCTAAAATGAAATGTTTCATCACAGGATAATGATGATTAAAAGAAACTGATTTGCAGTGACCTAATCCTCTGGAAGAAGCATATCAGAACTACGACAGCATAAACAGAGCCACTAGTTTTTCCTTTAATTTGTCACCCGTGTTGTTCTCCAGAGCTCTTTTTTTTTTTACTCCCAGCATGTGACTGAAGCACACTGAGTGCACACTGAGGGACGTTCCTGAGCGAGCCTATAGAGCAGCGGTATCTGAGATCCGGCGAGCGAGCGGTTTGTGAGTGTTATGCGAAGGCGGAACTGTGTCATTGTGTCTAGCTCTCCTACCACCTGCACACGCCCACACAGCGTTTCACAAAGTGTGATTTTCTATGTATAAACTAGAAGACGGAAATATTTTTTAAGAAAGGTACTTCTTTCTCCCGTGCTCTCAGACCTTGCAGAGAGGACAGCTTCGGGTTTCCTGGCTCAGCAGAGACATGCCCCTTACCCAGGCCGAACCTCCAGGCCTGGAAAATGGGTTCCACTGGAGGAAAGTTTCTCAGATTACTCTCATGTTCTCTCTCACAACAACATGCTCCCTAGTGGAGGAAGTTCCCATCTTTCCCCACAATGACATATTACCCATGGAAAAATTCACACATGAATGAACACTCTCACTTGCCCTCTCCTTTACACACAAACACACATTTCCCTTATTGGTTCAAATGGCTTTTTTTTTCTCAGAGATGCTAGCCACTGCCAAAGGAAAAGGGAAAAATGGTGCAGCCCTCTATTCCATGTCTGTCATAACATGTTGAAACGGATCCACAGGAACGAGTTTGTTTCCAGACAATGAATTTCCATTTATTAGAGAAGCTGCTGCGTCATGGAGACAGTGCAGGGGAGGCAGCAGCATTCATTCAACATTTACAGAGGCTTCTTGGAGGACTCTCCATCATTCCTCCTAAAGAGAAGCTCAGTGATAATTGTTTTTCCAGCTCCGCCGAGATGCAGCGCAGCCTCCTGGTGCTTCCTGTTGTGTTTGTTTGCATAGTGTGTTCCCCACCACAGACACTTTCCTGCCTCCACCTTCTGTTTTTTTTTTATTGCCCTGTCTGGTAACTTGTGGTAATGAGGTCTACAGGGATCAAACCTGGTTGGGGCTTGATTGTAAAAGCTATCATGATTTACAGCTAACGGCTCACAATTGGCACGCTACAGAAACGCACAAACGTCACACTGAGAACAGGCTTTAAATAAAGAGCAGGCTTTAAATAGCAACTTATCACTGAGAAGCACCTTATGGGTTTGCTTAGTATTGCTCACAACTTTCCTGAAACTGAAAGAGACTCTCCAGCGTAGGGTCTGCTGCTAGCTTTATCAGTATGAAAACATGATGCAATGAGACAACGCAGGGACTGTTGGAGAGCATTCACATCTTTTTTCTTAGCACAACTGCATACAAAGATGCTTAAAATGTTACTATTTGACATCAAAATATTCATTTATACATAGAACACAGTGTCTGATCGGTTCGATATGGAACCACCGCACACAAGGTCGTAGGCTACGTCCACAGTTTTAAAGCGAAAGCGATCCCTGTTCAGACGGGCGGTTTCTTTCCGTATCGGAAATAATCTCCATCCATACTAACACGCCTGAAAACGCATATCACATGACTATTCATGTACACTGGGTATGTGTGTGCGGTATGAACAGGAAGCAGATCGTCTGCAGTTGGTTGCCTAGTTACAGTTCGCTGGAATAATATCTCACCTTCTGCGCATGTAGGCAGTCGTAGCATTATAAAATGCAGAGTTTAAATGCACAACAGCTGCTAGCAAAGAGGACAAGGTCAACAACGCTTGTAATTCGTTATCCATGCTGCATTCACCGCTGTTGCCTTTTGTTTACTTCTGGGAAAAAGGGTCACGTGATAGAGGAGCATGACGACTCAGGGCAAGTCACGTCATACGACTCAATCGGGATCCAGGACGTGAACGTGAGTGTCTGCGTCATCGTTTCCAAAAGACTCCGTTTTCCCTCGTCCACAATGAAACGCAACTTCGGAGTTTTCAAACTGAAACGGAGCCAGGATAGTTTCCAAATCGCTCCGTTTTAGAAGGTTGGAAACTCCAGCGCAGTAAGTCATGAACGTTGTGGGGAACTGGAACGACAAGTAGAATCAATATCTCAGCTAGAAACTGATCATCTGAAATGAGAGAAAATGCTAGAGAGAAAAGCCAGAAGTACAACTCCATGGTTGTTACTGTGCACTTGCACTTCTGATCACAAAACCGTTTGTTCTTCTACATCAGTGAAACTGGTTGTGGGTTAATAAAAAGTTTCAAAAGTTGAACCAGCATCAGCTTCCTCTCTGTGAAAACGGGGGTACCTGTAATCCCTCTGTCTATTCTGTGCTCTCTAAAAGGGATTTCCCTTTAGAGGAAGTGGATAGGTGTCACTGGGTTGTATTGCTAAGGTCCATTGTCTGTCCGGAAGTGTGTGTAAGCTCTTCGACAGCTCTTACATAAACGCAGCAGCTGCTGTGCCGTCTAAGTGGAGGAGGCGATGGAGGTGTGCAGACTTAACTGTCCCGGAGCACGGCTGCAAACATGATTAGTGCTATTTTGTGAGCTCATTGTTAGTCTATGTGTACGTGCTGGAGCCTAAAAAGGCAATGGAAAGCCGGTTAAAACAAAACCACATCATCAAATTTGCCAGTCAGCCTCTTTAAGGAGGAAAAAGCAGGTAGATATTATTGCAAAAGCTTTTCCTGCCTGTGATTTGGTGGTCTTACTGAAGGAGGAATAATCAAGCTCTGACTCAGATGCTGAAAACTAAATTGTTTAGATTTTCACTCCACACCTAGGTGTTGTGGCACAAACAGACGTATTACAAACCCAAGAATTATGCAAAGTCAATTATTATATTACTTTGCTTTAGACGGTAAAACTATAAAACTAACTCAGTACTCCATGTGCCACCACAAAGAATGTGTGCACTGGGTACGACGGGGCCAGACTAACTCAGGCTCCCAGGCTGGAGGAGTTTCCAGTGTGTTCATATAAAATTGATAATGAGATGTGTACGCAGCAGGAATGGAAAAATCTGAGGTTCCTTATGAGGTTTCCACATTCCTCCCTTCCTGCAGGCCAGACACAAATGCTCTACATCTGCTCAAGAGGTTTGTTTGTGTGCGTGTGTGTACAGTGAGGGGAAAGAAGTTTCCAGACACTTTTGTTTTTGTTATTTAACATACTTCCATATTACCAAATTCATAATGTTTTCTGATTTGTATAAAAATAATTCCGATACTGCATAAAAAAAGGCTTATAAATAATGGTTACATGGAAGTAAATCAAGTTCTACATATAAGGGCTGCAAAAAAATGTTCTCGTGCAGCTGGTGTCACTGCAGAAGAGGTTACCATTGGTTGGAAAGACTTCACGCAATAAACAGCAGTCAGGGGAAAGTTCCCAGAGACAATATTATTAAACAACAGTTGAATGGAAAAAGCTAGTCATAGCAAAGGCATTAAACATCACTGGCAGTTCCACTGGCTCGATAAAATGCACGTGAAAGTTCACGGGACCACGGAACCGGACAGTTGAGCCACAGATGATTTCATAACGTACTCTCAGACTAATGATAATGAAGGTGAAGACAGCAACGATAAGTAATGAACTGCACCATGAGCATCTCCAAACCTACACCGTCTCTGCTAAAAAAGCAGCACTGAGATGTGTGTCCAAAATCATTTAGACAAATCAGAATATACTCTGATCAGATGAAACAAAAATAGAATCCTTTTGCAACACTTCAGCTCATAAATGTCTGGAGAAAGAAGGATTGTGTGTGTGATCATAAGAACACCAAGAACACCAGACCCACAGTGAAACGCGCTGGTGGGAGCATCATGATTCCAGCCTGCTTCACTGCAAATGTACTCGCTTGTACTCATTTGTACCATGACACCTTATAAGAGGAAACCTGAACGGACAGATGTTAGACATGTTACAGGAGAATTTCATCTCATCTGCCAAGAATCTGAATCTGTGGAGCCCGACTCAAATTCTATCCTTAAAAGCTAGTACCTTTTTACCATGGACATCTCTGTAACTGCCAACAGCAGCTTTGCAACCAACTACTAATATCAGATATTTGTGGTGAATTCTTTCTTTCCTTTCAATTTAAAGACATTATGTGTGTAAATTTGAAGGGATATTAAACAACAAAACTCTACTGAAATATCCCCTCAGTGTGTGTGTGTGAGTGTGTGAGCACAAGTGTCTAACCTAATCCATATTCTATTGGTGAATATCATTGCTATAATTGTAACAATGCTACAGACCAGTACCATGCTGTGAATAATTTATTCATTTCAGAAGAAAAATAACGGTGCGCTTATGCTGAGAACTTTCATTCACACCAACCTACGTACACGAACAAGCCTTGCAATAAGTCTGTCCAAAACAAAACACTCTGACCATGGTGTCTCCTCCTCTTATGTGGCACTCCTTCTCATTGTAACCTGGCTGGCCTTGACTGTTTCCACGGGCGATAAACACAGACAGAAACCAAATAAAGATCTGGTTTCTCACAGTGGCCGAAAGCTTCCTACGCTGCTTTTGTTTGGCGAGTCTGTTTGGGTGATTGCAGAGGGATAAGTGGCCAGCTCTTCTCTCGATCTCGTTTTTATGCTCTCTCTCTCTCTCTCTCTCTCGCTCTCTCTCGCTCTCTCTCTCTCCCACTGAGCATTCCTATTTATTAGTTCGGAGATGTGTCTTGTACAGTGAGTGACCCTGATGCATGTGGAAAGCAGGGTACTCTTACAACTCTTTTGCAACACTCTTAGATCTGCAATGGGTAAGACTTTAAATAAAGTTAAGTTGGTTTTTTTTTGCTTTACACATTCAGCTTACCAATGACTTTTTTGTTTAAAGGTATAGCATGATACATCCTTTTCTTAATTCTTTGTTCAATATATGATCAGTGAAAAAGCAGTAATATGATATGAAAGCAGTAAAAAAAACTGTAGCTGGTACGGATGTAACGATTCACCCAATTAATGATTCAATTAATTCAATTCACAATACTGGGTTCACAATTCGATATTGCCAGATATTTTTGACAAAAAAGAAAAAAAAGAAAATGTGTTTATTACCAAAACATGCAGCATTTATTTTCCAATTCTTTACCAACTTAAATATTTCTTTTGTTAAATTAAAAATATAGACTTTTTTTTTTCCATTTTCTTTATAACCAACAATAATTATTTGCAAGTATTTGTTAAGGTTGGAGTAAAATACGATAGCTTTAAAAATGTTTATTCTTACTTAAAAATGAAAAAAAGCTTAAACATCAAACAACTTCCTCCATTTGCGTAAAACCTTCCTCCATTTTGCGTCTGTAAAAAGATCGCTCATTTCTTGTTGAAATTTGTAAAGTTAATTGCACAAAAGCTCTTTCCCATTTGAAATCTGTGCTTGTGTGTGTTTTTGGGGTTTTAGGGACGTCGTTTCCGCCTAAGGTGACGTCACGTGTATTCCTGCTATTGCACGTTTTTGGGCCCTCTGCTGTCTAAATAACACAAGTATAGCGAGATAAACTAACTTTCCATTGATTTGAATCATCATAAATTTGTATTTACTTTTTATATTCAATTGAAATTTGTATTGTACTTGCCTAGTAGCCAGTATTACGATATTTGTATACAGTATGTTTACAATAAAACAGTTCCAGTACACGCATGTTTGCTTCTTTCCTGTGAGCACAGAGCCTTGGTATACAGTGTCACAGCGACTGGCTGTCCTTGCTGTCATGTTTGATGCAGTATGCGGTCAGACCGGATGGCACTCTAATAAGAAGTATGATGCTAGCGGCGGTTTCCTATTTCCTTCTCACTGTTCCCCCACACACTTACACCCCCTGTCTCTCCTCGCACACACTCCACACACACATACCTCCGACAGCAGCACTCACAGACTCCTGCGGTTTTTAAATAGAGCAGCATTGCCTTGTCCTTGGCAACCCACAACTCCCACCTTTCTCCTGCCCTGTGACTTTTATTTATTCCGTTCTTCCATGCCTACTTCGTCCTCCTTTCTGACTCGGCCAATCGCCCCTTGCACTCAGTGACTAAAAATACTTCCACGGTTTTTGTCCTGCCAAAAGTGGTGTAAGGCATGAAAAAAAAAATCAGCAATGTAATTAGAATAGTGCAGCAAAAAAATAAATAAATAAATAAATAAAACAGGAAAGAATGGGGCAAAAATTCACTTCACCGTCTTTTACACCTCAGCCCAAAACCTCAGAAATACACAAAGTTCGTGATGAGAATGAGTCACACAAACAAGCATTATAATTTAATGGCACAGGCCACCAGCCTGGTGAGTAAAGCCAGCTCTGTTTTTTCCAGTCTTAATGATCAGGGCAGGAGATTTTCCTGGAACTAAGCAAGAGATGGGTGAGGAGCAGATGGAGAGTCAGCCATTCCAGACTGCTGCAGGCTTGAGCACTGAAAAATGCTGAGGTGAGAGCAAGACTGACCTTGGTTTAAAGAAAACATAAAATAAGAACACATCAGTGTAGGCTGTGTGATGGTGAACCAAGCCGTCAGAACAGCGTACGCTCAATCAGGTCCATAATATGTGCATTTATACAAACAAAATCAGAGGATAAATTCCACATCATCATTTAATGGCATGACAATTAAGTTACCAGTGGCTATTATTATTATTATTTTTATTTTTTTTCATATCTGCGCCATAATTGGCTTACTCGCAGGCAGCCTGCTGATTGGACATTTCAGAAGTCACTCACAACACCAAAGCAACCAGCCAACAAATCCCTTTTGCTGGATTTTTTTTATGTACCACTGTAAGGGTGGTTTTTAATCCAGCTCATCTTTCTGTTCATACTTGGAGCTTATTGTCTCCTGCTACAGTAAGAGCACAGTGCACCGTTATATCAGCTGTATGGGGTCAGCATTCACACGTTCTCTAGCCTATCATATATATTTTTAATGACAGTATTGATACAGCTCTAATTTTCCATAATAATGAAATCAGGTGAGCCTGAGATGTTTATTCTGTCGTGGTCATGTGCGTCTGCTCTTTGGCAAGCAGGTTTCCTCATGTCTGGAAGCTGACAGGAAAACACATAGCCTTGGCCAGTGGAGACAGGTGGGTTCACCTGCAGGCTGACTGTTACACAGTGGAACTAAGCCTATTTTCCTGCCTGCTCTTGGATGCTCTCCTACAACTCAGCATGGAGTCTAGACCCAGTCCTGTAGACCAAATTTCCACTTGTCTTCCTCTCAAATATGGACTATTCGCCAACACCAAATGCCCTTTCACCTGAGGGAAAGCCAGATGCCTCGCTCCACGCCATAGTTTCATCCAAACAAGAGGTTCTTTCTTTTCATCATGAAGTCTACAACCTGGGGTAGTGTCAGTGGGCCATCTGTGACTGAGGTCCTGGGGCCTACATGCCTATCTGAGCACTTCCTGAGCTCAGCCCACTCACTGGACCACAGCGCCAGGTAAGAATGTGCGAATATGAAGTCTTTATGTCAGAATTAATAACAAGGTTCCTCACAAAAACCCCAGCTCTTTTCTCAATCCATTCTCTCTCCGTCTTTATCTGCTACCTGTTCTGAAGATGAACAAGGCCACACGTTTGTGCAGATTGGACAGCGTTTCGTCCCTTCTTCCTGCTAAGGAGCTGGCACGGGTCTGGGCTCAACAGAAGGCATGGAGGGCTTATCCCAGCAAGAGTGCAGGCCACAGACACTGTGACTGACTTGCAGGGAAGGAAAGGGGCCTGGTTCATCTCTGTCATAGCAGCAACACACCTCCACAGTCCTCTGGCATGGGATTTGTCAGATTTGCGTCACAAGCCCCAGCAAGTATAATTCTCAGTGAATATGCAACCGACTTATTATGAAGCTGCACTGGTTTTCGACAGATTGGCAACAATCTGTCTTTAGAATGACTGCCAGAAACATTGTACAGTGAGGAGTACAATATGTACACTGCTCAATTATACGCTCATCTCGATGTCTTATGCTGAAAAAACTAATGGTTTTAATGTATTTTTTTAGAACAGAAAATGTGTAGATGTGACCAAAATAAAACAGACACTCGAAGAGAACCAACTGCCTAAAGCTGGTGAAAAAGACATGACTGGATCTCAAGTGACTCATACACTTCCCACAGCATAGCAAACGTAACAATATAATATTTTTCTGTCCAAGTGTAGGAGTTAAACCATTGGTCAAAACCATAATATTCGAATGTATCCGCATCATTGACAGATCTTTAACATAACTGATATGGATCATTTGGCCAATGACATTCAGCTAATAAAAAGACATAAATCTGATATTTAACTAATTTGTTATGGCTATGTGGGAATGTATTAAAAGCATCTCTTCTTATAATTTGGAGTCAGAAATGACTGCCCATGTTAGTGTTGGATAAAAAAAGTTGATTTGAGATCATTCCTCGAATAGAGCCAATCAATAACACATTCAGTATGAAGTGGAAATGAGTAGTAAAAAAGAGAGAACTCTTCAGGGAGATAACGAAAACACTGAAGTGTTGATTATCCGTCACACGGCCCAGCTGGTCTAAGGTCTGTGTAAACAGTCAAATATTCGAACATGAAAATTCCTGAGTACTACAGTGAGTCAACTAATGGTGCAATCTTCTGCAATGTAATGTGTGTGTGTGTGAGAGAGACAAAAAAAGGTTCAACTTAATTTGACAAATGTACTGTATTTTAAAAGGGCATATTTTAAAATGTAAAAAAAATCAAGCAATTGTTGAAACATTTGTAATGTGGTGTATACAAATTTACATAAAAAAAATCAGGCAATTGTGTGAATTTAGCACATTTTCTTTTAAATTAACCGGTCACAGTCTTAAAAATGATCACGTGGTGCGACGGCGATTTATCCACCAAATAAGAATATATTTCCTTAATACGATTACAATTTTGCCTTAGATTTAACTATGCATGCATTATTTATGAATTTCTGTAAGTCAGCAAAAAACACTTATGTCCTATAACTGAACTGCTTACACTGTTTTTTTTATTTAGTCTTAATTACTGTTTATGCCACATGATGGGTGATCATGCTAAATGACTAGAACATCATGCATGGTGCTAAGGAACACGCAATGAGTGTTGAAAACACTTTGTACTTGCCCTTGATGGAGGTGTAAAGTCTAACACAGCCTTAGACATCTTTTTTCTCTCCCTGTAACTCAGACACGGCCCTCCATTTCTCTCTCTCTGCTTCACCCTGCCTGCAGGTCACATATAGCTAAAACAATGGCATTCAATGTTGCGACATAAATTAGATTCAAAAGAGGCACATTTAAATGCATGACATATGATAGATATGAAGTGAAGAAGTCATGTCATGGAAAACCAAATCCATCTTGCATAAGAGGTCGCCTGCATCACGTAAAGTTTTTACATTATCACAAATTTCTTTTACCCCAGTCCATACATGGAAACTACACTGCAAAACAGCCCTTTAATTATTCATAGTTGTGACTCACACGTACACATCACCTTTGTTCACGACCACAGCAATTTAGACTCACCTAATTACGATGAAATGATAATGAATGTTTCATCCTTACCTAGCACAATACAGAGCAGCCATCAGAGCACAGGCCATTTATTACATACTGATCGGAAATTCACAGTAAAACAAACAAACAAATATTCTAAAGGATAAAGAGAGAGAGAACAATGTGCATGTAAAATAAATTATGAGTGCTTTGGTACATAAAACCTCATATATATATATATATATATATATCATTGTAAGTAGAAGTTTTTTTTTTTTTAATAATACTTCAAACCTTTCTTTTCAGGTCAGAGCTAACGCTGTCTATGGCATACTGTTTTTTTCTTTGCTGCTTAGCTGCATGAAATTGTACAGAATATAAACTATACATATATAGGTCGCACTACATGATATTTTCAAGTTCCTGCTAAATTCTATTAAAAAATCTGAAAATAAATAAATAAATAAATAAAGATTTACACACACAATTTAATTTTCAATTTTTGTTTCCTTGGTAACTTGTATTATCCGACTTTTGTCACTGAAATGTTTTTGAAATAAAACTCTCAAAATGGCTTTTCCTTGATGGTTGCACCAGATGATATTTCATAAAATACACAACTTCTGAGAACAACTTCTTACTGAATTATGAAAAAAGCTATAAATGCTTTACTCTTATGGTTGAAACATTATGCTAAATACGGAATATAAACACATACAAAAATGCCAAACAAGTTTTCAGAGTTGCGCTAATGATCAGACGGTTGCACCACATGATAATTTGACTTTTTTTAACGGATGAGAAATTACCAATACAAATTGTGCACATGTATCAGAGCTAATGGATGTGTATTATGTTTTATGAAAGTCAGAAAAAGTGTCACATCATCGATGTACCTTAAACACTGTTAAAGCCTAAGTGAAGTGCTGTTTGTCATCCTTGAAGCAATCCACGGCGAGTAGCAAGGTCAGTATAACTCCTCTACCAATCCCATCGTAAAATGATCAACAGAGCATATTAAAGACACACAATTCCTCACAGGAGGTTCTAAGAGCAGAGACAGAAGCTTATGTAACACACTCACACGTGCACACACACTATCATTAGCATTTACTTAATCAAATAATAGTAACCAGGAAAACAAGCAGAAGCAAAATCTGCTCACAATTACTTCTTGTTCTACTGCCAAAAAGCCGAGTAGTATATGAAGAAGTAGGGATGGACCTTATAAATGAGATTCAGCTGTAATCTTGAGCAGTGGTGAATGTGCTAAGTGGCTAACACGTTCTGCTTTTCATGACTTTTCTTCTCACAAGCTCCTGCTTGCAGGGGTATTTACACTGCACCAAAGAATGCAACTGTTGTGTAATAATAAATATAGCTGGCATATAAAGAGATCGAGCCATCCCGGCTCCAAGTTGCAAATGAACGCATAGCTTGTTCGTTAGCATTAGATCATGTTGATAAACATATATGACTAGTTTTGCTGAGATATGACCTCACATCCTGTTTGACGACAAATGTGTTTACAGACAAAGTCTGCAGATCAAAAATCTGAGAAACAAGTTTTGTTCAAATTGGTCTCGCAATGCCGCGATGAATGAGCATGAAAAAATAGTCTTTGGTCAATTTCAAAATGGCCGACTTCCTGTTTTGTTTTTTTTGTTTTTATTGGGGTTTTTTTTATTTTTTTTATCAAGAATACTCTTTAGATCATGGTCCTTCACTTATCTAGAAAGTTTGGCACACACTTCTATGTTATGGACCAACCATCCAACATATCAAAAATCCAAGATACACGTTTTGTTCAGAGTGGTCTTACGATGCTATTGGCCAGATTTGATGATGATTGGTTGTTAGCGTGACCCAAAAAAATCTGAGGAAAATGGTCACATATTTACAACACTGCAGAATTACTATTGCGTTCGTATTTGCCTCATTGGTGGTGCTACGGGGCTCAAGTGGTGTTTACCTAAATTGCTATGATGGTAGCGAAGACTGTTCTTTATCACAGTGTCAAATTTCATTAAAAGCTTATGAAGCTATACGGACTGCCATAGACATAACTGTAAAAGTAGAAGAAGAAGAAAAACCAGAAGAAGAAGAAGAGAACATAAAACACCAACAGGGTGCATACACATGGTTGGTGCTTGAGCCCCTAATAATAATAATAATAATAATAATAATAATAATAATAATAATAATATTGTTGTTGTTGTTACTCTGCTAAGCAGATCTAAACAAGAGCTAGCCGGACACAACTTCCAAATAAAAAAAAAGCAACACTCCCAATTTCCGCTCAGCCTGCTTAATGAATGTCAAATCCATAACTCAGGATGCAGTCTTCACTGCCAAGCAGACACTTTCCCTAGCTTTGATTCTTAAAATGGTTCTAGGTAAGCCAGAGATGCAGCAGACGCACAGAGATTATATGATGTCTGAGAATCTGATTGGAAAAGGCTTTAGCTCGACTGGCAGAAGAGGCAGGATTCATTCCACAGCTATCAGACATATCAGACAGGAGGACTGACTCTCTCTCTCTCTCTCTCTCTCTCTCTCTCTCTCGTACAGTCTCACAGGCAGACAGGAGGCGGAAGAAAAGGAAGGGAGTGAGGAAACAACTCACTGTCTTTCAAGGTCACTGTAATCTCAATGCCAGGGCTACCCCATGTTTATAAAACTTAGCGTGGGCTGCCGAGCTGTGTGTGTGTGCGTATGTGAATGTCTTGTGAGAGGCTGGATTATATGCAAAAAGCTGCTCAGAAATCTTGGATGTACTTTGACACTAGCCTGCATTCTTAAAATGCCATACGCAAAGACCTCTAGTCATATTTAGAATCGTTAAGGATGTGAACTGTAACCTTGTCGAGGCCCAGTACCTGGTGTTCCTGGTGTTTCCTTGCGTTATATCATCATGTCATAAACAATTCCAGACTGCAATCGCAAGCTGTTAAGAAGAAGGAGACCTATCCTGCGACGGAAGTGACATTTCCTGGCACATGGAGCAGCTGAGGATAAAAAAATAAATAAATAAAAGTATGAGTGACTGAAATTTACAATGTGCTGCTATCAGGTCTGGTTGTTTCAGCTGAGCTCTTAGAAGTGTAGCAGGAAGAAACAGAAAGAGAAAGAAAGAAAGAAAGAAAGAGTTGTCCAACCAAGAGTCGAAAGTTAAAATCTCACAGAGAGACACAAACAGCGAGTTGTCTACCACTGCCACTCCTTTCCTGCTTGTCCTTTCTGGTTATGCCATTCTGTCTGTTTTCACGCCCACAGACTAACACAAGCACCACTTTCAGTGCGGCTGTACTCACACACGTACACACTCAGAGAAAGAAAGATTTGTTAAAAAAAAAAAAAAAAAAGGGCCGATTACATACCAGCCTGGCTTCGCTGGCTCCTCAGTCATCTGCTGCATTCCTTGAGGCTTGCACTTCCCTTGTCCATTTCGAGGGAGTCAAGAATATGAGCGGCGAAACTGCCTAGCGAAACTCCCATCAATCAGAAGACACTCGCTGATAGAGCGTATGCTAGGAGACCTACTGATGTAAGCTAGTCACCAGAGAAAATACCCAGTCGTGACGCATATCCAGGAACAAAAATAGCTCTGGGGCCCCTAGAGGGATTATACAACAGGCTACGTTCAGAGGCATTTTCAGCGCTCGCGCAGCCTCTCGCACTCTGTCGGGTCTGTTTGCTTGCGCAAATGAAGTTTACATTTTTGTGAAGCGAGACATGACCACAAGTAGACGGGTCAAGAGAGCTAGCGCAGGGAACGAAGAAAGCGCCGTCTGAGTGCGTGTGAGGTTTAGACACAGTGCCTTATCAGACCAAACTTTAACCATCTGGCCTCAATGCCTTTGACCTGGGGTTGTCCATGGCATGCCAAGCAGGGCATAACAACAAGGCAACACTTCCTCTTCCTGGCCTCCCTCAGTTATAGCTCTCCCTCAGCACTATAAATAGCTCACCAGCGTGCAAAATTCCTCCACAGATGTTCCACTCCCGGCTGGCTGGACACTCGTGGGTCATAAGTGTGTGCTGTGTAGGTGTTTGTGTAGCGAGACGTAGCAGCACTGTAACACCACTCAGCCCAGGATTACGAGAAAGAGTTTCTCCACTTAACTTAGATTTAAAAACACATATGTCATTGTCAGAGATGAATACGTGACTGTATAGACTTCAGCTAGAGAGTCAAACCGACTAAAAGGCCTGTTTGTGTCTTCTAGCTTAGTGATACTTTCGAATGTAAGGTCAGAGCTTTCGATTTGAGAAGGCGCTCACGACAGCCTTCACGACGACGGTGGAAAGTTTTAAGAGTTACAAATCTTATCGGGGTGTGCACGAAATCGCTAAACACGTATACTTGTAAACTAGCAGAGCCCCAGTCATGACACGAAATGAAGAATAGGTCTTAGCCATGTTTTACTAATTCGTTCCCATGATATCTATTCATCTACCTATTTATCTGTGTGATCGAAACTCTCTTAACAACATACATTTCTGTAGTTACTAAATAATATGTTTTAAGATGGCTAACTGTATAAAAATACAGAGAGCGGATGAGCTCATTATACACCATGTGGCCAATAGTATGTGCACCCCTGATCATCACACCCATGACACCTGTTTTATTTACATAGTGGCCACGCTTTAATATTGTGTTCTTTTCATGTCATGAGCAGGGCTCTGTGGGAACCTGATGGACAGGGATGTTTCGGCTCTGACGTGCCGTCTAGTGAATGTCACATTTAATCCTTCGGCATACACACGAAGCCATGAGTCAAGTTTGAAACGTATCGCACCACTCAGTGTGGATTATGTTCCTATAACAACACGCTCTGTCGTGATTTATTCCTGAAGCTGGACGTGACAGCGGAAAGAGACGCACCCTTTGAAACGCAGTGGAAAAAAAAAAAAACCAATCCAAAAGATTTACTAGTCATGAGTGACAGCACTGCAGGAGTCACCAGGTAAAGTTCTCTGCTCACAAAACTGCATCAGAACCATACAATTAACACAACTCATTCGACAACACCAGCTGTACGCCCAAGCTGCCTGCTTCGGACAAATCAGACAACTTCACTTCCCTATCAGCAGCGCATGTTTATTCCTGAGCCGTCGAATGCTTTCTGGTGTTCTTCTACAATCCAATTTGCACAGCTAAATATACGTGACCTCGCCTGACTTCTCGAGTGGATGCTGGGATCCCCTGTGGATCGCTCACAAAGAGAAAAAGGAAAAAAAGGGGAAAAAAACACGCAGCGGTTCTGATTCCCCAGGGCTCATGTTCCCTGTCTAAGCAAGTCTTACTGTAAACAACATTCCCTGGGGAAGAGGCTGCCACAAAGAAGCATGTGATGCCTACAGCGGAGCCCTATATAATGCCGTGGTGAGAAACACGATCACTGGGGGGACAAACAAGATGCCAAATTCCTAATACGTTATGACTGTTTTAGCTCTAAAACGTTTTTCTTTTTCAAGAAAAACAAGAAAAAAAACATAATGACTACATTTGTCACACACTATGAACTAGAACGTGTCTTCTAAAAACAAATTTTAGGACCATGCATAGCATTTGACCTTGGGGTGCTCCCAATCTATATATTTGGTGTTTCTTACATGTGAAAACCCTGCAATTTAATTTTAATGGTCATTCTGCAATGCAAAGATAAATCATGTACATGATACAGTGATGAGAAATTTTGTCTCTATGAACGTTTAACACACACTCATAACCACATGTACTGTAGTTACTAAATAATATGTTTTATAATCAATGACTGTATAAAATCTGAGATTGTATGGGCTCAATATACACTATGTGCCCAAAAGTATGTGCACCCCTGACCATCACACCCATACACAGTTCTTCACCAAACCGTTACCACAAAGTTGGAGGCCCACAATTGTACAGGACGAGTGAGATGTTCAACAAGGGTGTATGGCTGTGATGGTCAGGGGTGCACACACTTTTAGGTCAAGCCTTTACCTTCACCAGGGTGATATTAATAAAGGATCATGATGATTAAATGCTATGAATGATGCTGCATTCCTTCATCCCTCTGCAACAGCTCACCATGCAATAGATCTATCTGCTCTTCAAGCTAACAGGCCTTCAGTACATCTTTACTTCATCAATATTTAATCTTAAGTATTGCTGGAAGCATGTAGGAAAATGTGATATCAAAGTGGTTTCATATTAATACTTAATAATTAACTATTTCTCAGTAACGAAGCACTTCCAGCTCAGACGTGAGTTCTTTTGAATACCACTTGTTTAATTGCAGCGCAGCCAAACACGGTGAACGTGCACGCGCAGACGGGAACCTCGCTTTATGCGGCTCCTTACGTATGTTCCTTAAACCCAATTCCAGAAGCGTAAACTCATCGTCGTCACACAACTACCTGTATCACGTATCCACTGCATTTTTCATTATGTCTTTATAGAGCACAGATATTTATAGATTAACGAATAAAATGTAAAAACACTATTTGTGGTGGACATTATTAAAGAGTACACAGTAATTTGTATTCTTCTTTCTTTCTTTCTTTATTTTTTGCCAAAAGTTGACAGAGCGACAAACTGATGTATCACAGGTTTTATACAAACGTAGCATCGGTTGTCCGACACGTTTTACAATATTACGCTGACAAAAGGGCTGAGATCGCTACGTCTTAGCTGAGCATACTGTTAGTAGCTAGCAATATGTCCTATTTGTTAGCATTACGATAGGCATTGCTATGAATCGTGATTAGCCGTTTCACAGCAACTGTAATAACTGGCTTCGAATCACCCATTTCACTCATGTATGACTGACTAGAAATCGCTCTTTCGGGCTTACTTTCTGTCGCAGGAAGTTTACGTGGAGGAATTGTAGAAACTGCATGACTCGTCAGGCTCATGTTATATAAAAGAAAAAAATAAAAGTACATTCATAACTCTATTACACAAGGACTGGCGCTCATATGAATGAAGCTGTCCCAGCTAGCCGGCTCTGAAGGCATGCTCACGTTGGATGACGCATTCCACGTGATCAAGATTAATTCTTCTGGATTCTATATGAAACTACCATTGTTGCTGGAATGAATGTGCATTATTCACCGCCTTGGGAAAAGGGGTATTGCTGAGCAATACTTGGCTGAGAAATAGTGTTGCCGTGGCGATACTGGCAATACTGGTCGCGGCGGCCATGTTTGAACCAATTTGGAGGATTTTTGTGAAAAAGACATTTCTGAACTGGCAAAGAAAGTGCACTGCTGTCAGAATAAGCATCCAGCTATCTTCCATTGTTGGGTTTGTTAAAGGAACGGGAAAACTAACACGTAAACGCGGCAGCGAAATCATAAGTGAGGAAAAACGTATTGTGCTTTTATGCTTGACTATGTGTAGATTTAATATGGTTGTTGAGAATACAGAGTCTGAGCGAGACGAAACAGCAAAAAGGCTCGAGTAAAATGTTGCATGATGAATTTTAAGAGTTTCCCAAGTGAACAGAGAGAGCGGAGGATAATAACACGCGAAAGTCCCACATACACACATCAAGTCAAGCACACACACATGAAATGCAATACAATAAAAGACAACCCGTGCGAGCTCTCACAGAGCAGTTTGGAGTCAAAACAGCACTGATTCGGGTTCATAGTAAGATCGAATTAGCCTAAAATATCACACCTGCCACACAGCTGCGTAGTTTATTTAGCCTGATAAAGCTGCAATAAACACGGCGAGCATTTGCAAATGTTTCATAGCAAGTTAGTGGACAGAACAAATGGAAGAAGCTAATTATCACAGAAGAAGCAGAATGAAAAATGTATGTACAGTAGTTGCATCAGAGCTCCAGAGTGGCATCATACTCAAATCCCTGCCGAATCCATGCTGAAGCCATCTGAGGCTGCGAGCCAAGGGAGCAAAGCAGGTCGTGCTCTCTGGCTGGGCGGAGCATACGCTCTCTCACCTGTCAATCACAATAGCCTCTTTCAATATTAGATTAGCAAAAGGGCACAGAGCGTCACGTCCTAGCAGAACATATCCTTGATAGAGTCTAGTCCGTTACACTGCACGTCTTTTCGTTAGCATCATCACAGACATATCAACTTTAGGCTTCTGTGGGCTCGTGTATGCAGAAGAGGGTAGATAGCGCTTTCCTCCGAGTCTGTTATGCTGCCCTGTGATTGAAAAACCTGTGGTTTCACATCTCTTAAGATACAAGATCCAAAATGGCTGACATGCTGAGGCTGAATCAGATTGGATAAGAAAACCTGGATAACTGCCATATTTGGTGCATCGATGTGACATTGGATTCCCACAAAGGTGCCGTCAGTCCCGGAAGCCTCATTATTAGCATGCGCCATGTATTTGAAGTTTGTGCCACCTAGCATAATGTTCAGCGCAATCATGTTACATTTCCAGTCTGAGTTGTTATTATTTATTACCTCACCACGGCAACACCATACACGATATCAGCATTAGATCATCATGCTGAAAAATCTAGTATGAATCAGATAAACCCACTTTAACAAGTATTAAAAAGTTTGGTCTTATAAGCATCACTTCCTGTTGCCAGTTGGTGGCAGTATGAAACCCCCATGCCCCATCACCGAACAGAAATGCAAATTTTTGGCCACACTGTAAGATGTTTGACTAATTATACCTCACTTCCTGTATGTGTGGTGTGACATGATAGTCAGCTGATACTTTCGCCATGGCAACACCAACATCGTATAAGATAGCAAAAAGTCCTTTGCAATTTAACATCATGGACATGTTTACATCATACTGACCAAATTTGGATTGAATCTGATGATATTTAATACTCATCAAGACACACCAAATCCAAAATGGCTGACTTCCTGTCCTGTTGGGTGGAGCTAATGTTAATATATAACATTATATTAACAATAATAATAATAATAATAATAATAATAATTAGAGTAGGTGCAGCAACCAAGACGCATGACGGAAAGCACCTGAAGTAACAAAAAATATGTACGAATGAACAAGGACATATTAATCCTTTTTTAATAATTTCTTTTATAAAACTAAGTTTTATTTGGTGTTAAATATTTTTCAACATTAGCACAAAACGTGCCACACAGACACCAGCATGTGTTTGTGACAGCTTGCTCCTAACCTCAGTCACACAAGTGCTACTTTCGTGTCATGAAATCGACCTCTTGAGTCCAGCAAACCATGGAAGTTTTTTTTTTTTGTCATCAGATGGCCGTGAGCATGAGTTTGGTAAAAGCGATCACTCGGCAGCTGCTCAAAAACAAACAAGCTCTTATGTGAGCAGCATACATCGGAGGACAAGGAAGTGACTGCCCTCTCCGGGATTCACTCTTGCCTGTTACACAACCTGCTGGTGCTGTGTTTTCCTCTGGAGCAGCTGTCTCTCGTTTCATCCACAGGAACGGAAAAAAAACATTCTTGGTCAGGTACCAAAGATCGCACCTCCCTTGAAAATTCCCATCAGTCCGTGAACTCTCATGTTGCCCTGTGGCACCTGTTACTTTAGAAGCCGAACATGCCGAGGCAGAGTTACCCCTCGGCCTTTGGCCTCTCCGATCCCATAACTCCAACGCCCACCCAACATTCAGCGAGCACACAACCAGACGAGCACAACCGTATTTAACCTCCGAGTCGGCTGGCCGATGCCAGGAATGAGGACGGGGGCTTCCCAAACAGACAAACACCCCCTGTTCCAGCGAATGCCCCACAAATGCCTCCAGCCCTAAAGCATGTGAAGACTTGGGTGACTCCTACAACAGCACAACAAACACAGCACTATGCTTTAGTGCACATTGAACTGAACTCAAGTTTTTCCATGAATACTGCCTCTTGTTTGGTGTCCTGAACCGGATATAATATTCCACTGGATCACCTGGGGCCGTGCAAAAAAAAAATTTATTCTGAAATTTGACATATTCTCTTTTTCTGCTTCTGAATGAACCGCCATATTTTAGTATTTAAACCAAGACTGGATGGAACACCAGTCTACAAATCACAGCTTATGCATGAGATTTATCCACTTTCAATATAGATGACAATTAAGAGCACTTGTTTTTTTCCCCCGATTGCATTAGAAAAGGAATCACGTGATAAAATAAACAATAACAATTTGGATTTTTTTTTAAATACCGAAATGCATGCAAGATACAAGCAATGATCTTTTGCTTAGAGTGAGGAAGGCTGAAGTTTGAGTGTGATCTTGGACTGAAGGACACTTTCTGGACAGCCCCGTGGACTTCCCCCACCGTCCCAGACACGCAGCTCTGGAAAGTTCCCTGAATAAGCAGCTAAGATTGTTTGCGTTCTCTGAATCCGCACCACATGCATGCTGGCAAAAGCATGAAGTCCGAAAAAAAAAAAATGCACTCCAGCTTAAAACACCCTTGAGTTTACATTGTTTGTTTCAATTGAATGTGTATGAACTTTTCGTGTGGTTCAATGGTGGAATATATGAATAATGAGGAATGACAAAGACGACACAAACAAAAAGATATCGCGTGACCTTGCTGTGACCTTGACCCTATTTGGATGAATGCAAAACTTTAACCAGTTAATCTTCTGGTTACCACAAAAATTCCATACAAACCTGACAAACATCCGACCACGTTCTTGAGATGACAAGAATCACTAACAAGAATCTCGGTACAAAGCTTTGTCTTTTATTTTTTTACCACTGGTAAAAAAGTAGAGCAGTGGTCACCAATCCTGTTTCTGGAGATCCTGCAGGTTTTATCTCCAGCCACACATCTTTTAAATGATCAAGAACTTCTCAAGACAATGATTGGATGGTCAGATGGGTTGGATTATGGTTGGAGCTAAAGTCTTCATGGAGATAGATCTCCAGGAGGAGGAGGAGATGTGGTGACCAGTGGTGTAGAGCATGTTCTCCATTTTCAGCTTCAACTCTCAACTCATTTTCTAAGCCAACTCTCTCTGAATCCACAAAAAAAATAAATCACAATCTCCAGCTTGAAGAGCACTGCCTGGAGGAACGTTACCTCAAGCTTGGTGATTTGCTCCATGTCTAACGGCTCTGTAGAGAACACAGATTGCTTGCCAGTGGGGAATACATCAGGCACTGACAGTGAAGTGTGCCACCATAGATCTCAGTGGAAATGTGATCCTCTCATGCAACAGTGGTGTGGTCACAAGTTCTCCCCCAGAGCACCTTCAAGATTCCAAAACAAAGCCTGGTAACTCACTTCCTAATAAACCAATTCAGTACCAAAAAAACCCCATCTAACACATTCCAAATCAGTGTCTCAAACATTATAAGGTAAACCATAATGGCTGACCCAAAACCTCCAAATTTCCTCCAAAGCTTGTAGTGGATTTATAATTCCCCTACAGCATCATATAAAACCAACTTAATCTAAGGTTTGTTTACAACATGTTGTTCTGTGCAGCCTGAGTTTGTTATCATGCCCTTTCCATTCCAGTATTTGTGCAACTTGGTGCAGTGCCAAGGGCTTATGGGAAGACAAATGACTCAGTGATTACTTTAACAATTACTCAGCCAAAACAGAGTCAAGCTTGGAAGGACATGACACCAGAACACATCTTGTCCTGATCGGTCAAGAAATGTTCAATGACAGGTGAAAAGAAAAGAACGAAATACTGTGTATAGCCTCCTCACAGTGGCAAAAAGTACAATCTTGCCTTACATTCTTGCAGGGATAACTACTCGCGTAGTCGTGTACACTGATTTGCCAAACTTTCACTGTATTCAAAGTGATACGCGTAGTAAAAACTCCGTCGGCACTGTGTTTAGCGTCACTCAGTGTCTCGAACTCCTTAAACCCCCTTCCCGTTGTGTTTCAAATTCCCATCTGCAGCACAGGATGCTGCTCAACATGAAATATGCATTGGATTATAAAACGCATTATGTAATGCATCCACCGAGTCCGGCGCAGGCGTTCGTGCAACAGCTAATTAAGCATCGTGCTGCAGGGGGGGCACAATTTATCTCCTTTCTCCAAACACTGGAGAAAAGATACTCTGCTGAAGGAACAAAAATAAAACCGGGATGAGAGACACAGACGAAAGAATGGTGTGTAAAATGCTGAAATGTTTGCATGAGGCAGCCTAATAAGAGGCCAGCACAAATGAAGCAGAGTGAGAGTCAGGACAGAAAGCGCAGACAGAGCGTCTGGAGGAAGCGGATGAAAAAATAAACAATCGATAGCCTCGCAGTGCGAGAGAAACTGGAGCAGAAAGGATTAAATAGTGAAGCACCTGGCCGTCTCGTCAATTACATCCCGAGCCTAATTTTAAATCGATTCACCACTGCCTTGCCCATACACGCCGATGTGTATTTACACGCTGTAGATGGCTGGAGCTGATAAAGTGGAAAGCCAATTGCTCTTTCTTGAGCCCAATCCAAATCAAACAACCTTTAACAGCAAGAGGGCTTTCCTGAGAATCCCAGCCTTCCAGAGGAACAACGCTGCTCACTTAAAAAAAAAAGCTACGGTAATCAGCACACGTGCTGCGTTCTGATCTAGTCTCCGAAGAACAAGATACACAAGGCGTAAGTTTTCTCGTCTCCTTGTCCTTCTTTGGGCACGTCTCCTGCTACTGTATACAAGGCTTAAAATGCATCTCTTAAACACTCGGCATGATTTGCACTCGAACATGGCTATAAAAATTTCTCTTCGCAGCAATTTGGGCAACCAAGAAGAACAACCAAGAGTCTTAAATAAATACCGAGGCACGTCAGAGAGCCAGGCTATAAACCCAGAGGGGATGTGAACACCAAAAAAAAAAAAAAAAAAAAAAATCACATACTGGAAAAATTTCTGCTCATGTTTCGTCTCAGCTCTGAGTTTAATAAAATATCGGCTGGATATCTGATACACACCATTCATTGTAATCGAGGAGTGCTCAGCGTTGTTATATATACACAAGACAGAGATTGTTTTCTCTTCATGAGGAGGAGGAAGAGGAGGACTGGAATAACAGCATGCCAGAAAGTGTCATGAAGAGCAGAAGAGCGGATGTGCCTGCGATGTTCGGTGAGTAGAACAGGCCCAAATTAGAAGGTGAACTCGGAGACTGGCAACGATGGTTTAATGGCTGCTGCCAAGAACACAGATGGGATGAAGGAAGCAGCAGCGCGGAGATGGAGCGGAACACACCTGCCCTCCCTCGTTCTAAAATGACCATAATAAAGATTCTTTTGCATTTAATACGAATCCCGAATCCGCTTCGGCTATCGTGCGGAACGCTCAGGCGGTGAGGTTTAAAGAGGCTAGCTGCCATCTCTAACACGTTTCATCCTTTAGTTTTCATGCACAGATGAACGCACGTACACGTGCGCACTCGCGCAGGAATCAGCAAACACAGAGCAGATTGCAGGCTCAGGCACGGAGGTGAGTGTATGCAGTGTGGGCCGCTGGGAGCACTAGAGACCTGACGCTGGCGGTTCACACTTCCTCAGCCCTCGCACTACTGTGTGTGTGTGTGCATGTGTGTGTGTATGTGTCTGCATGAGCAAAAGCACCAGCAACACCTCCTCTCGCTCATCCGCACTACATCACACCATGTGTTTAGAGAAGGGAAAGAGACGCCTCTGACATCACACCCCGCAGGTGGCGACCCTCTTGCAGGAGGAAAGCGAGATGAGATAAAGACCGCGCAGGATTTATTTAATCATGTCAGAACGTACAAAGACACTGTACGAGCACGAAAAAGTGAGAACGCTTAATACCCTGCACTCGCTGTTGGGCTCTTTTTTTTTTTTTTTTTTTTTTTACCGCGACAGAAATGGTGTTTGTGTTTTTGCGCCGCTTCCTGTCGTCACTTTCTTCTACACTCCTTCACTCTTCTTTCCATCTGTTTTTCCTCTCAGCTGTCAGGCTCATAAAATACGCCCTACATCTATCAAGATAAACATACAGGCTTGTGTCTTTAACTAATATTTCCCTGGAAACAAGAAGGGTCACTTTTGAGAGTTTCAGGTTCTCGAGATCTACCGAAAAGGCTTCAAGATCTCAAAGATGAAGAAGCAAATGCAACAAAAAAAAACCCCCAGTGTGCGCACTTATATGAGCAGCTGGCTTTTGAAAAAATTCCATTGTGCGATCGAATGTTGATTGACACATTTTTTGCCACATAATAAAACTTCCTTATGCACATTTAATAGTTTTACAGTCATGTTGGAGATACAACCTCTCCCTGACTAAATGCTCGATCGTCTAGATAAGACAACACCACTCTGACGTTAGAAATCTCAATATAACACACTCCGGCACACAGTATGTCAGTAGGTTAAAGCTGTGCATGTGATATTTCTTGTCTTTAAGCAGCAAAAAAGCTTCCACCATTCAGAAACCATGAAAAAAATTATGCTTAGGTTTTTTTTTTTTCCTCTTCGAGCCCCTGCAGTCGTCACCTACCCCAGTGCTTCATGTTCAGAAAGAACAATGAGGTTTAATATAATATGTGTGCCATAATTAAACCTCACCTACCATTAATCCAAATGGTAAATTGTAGCAGGCCAAAGATTAGGCAGGTCATTATTCACCAGCGTCTGTGTGGGAATGGTACTTTTAATAAAAACATTCCCTAGAAGGCTACTGAGTATTCCAAAGAAGACTTTCCTTTTCTTCTGTCACAGACAGGAACAACTGATTATAATTGCCTTTCTGTTTCACGCTGTTAATTAAAAAGTAGCTTGTAACACCTCAGGGCAAGGACATGCCAGACTCCAACATCTTACGCGCTAAAATTCGACATGCTAAGTTCATCATCAGTGTTCAGAGCGACCTAGGAATTAACGTAAGCGGAAATAAAACAAAACAGAACGAAAAACCATGACCTAACAGGTAAGCGAAACATGAACTAAGTAATCGTACACCTGTACATCCGTTCATTTACATTTACAGCTTTATCCTGGTGAGACTCCTGACGAGAGAGAAAGAACGAAAGAAAGAATGAACGCAGCTCTGCAGAAACGCACATGACGTCTTCGTAGAAGATGTTGCTGTCGCATAACGACAGCAATCATGATGAAGGAGCTTCTTAAAGTTCTCAGGGACAACATTATTAATCAACACGCGAGTGGAAAAAGCTACAGAACCATAACAAAGACCTTAAACATTGTGGAACCGCAACCTGGGGAGAAGCTGGACGTGTCCAGGAATACACTCTAGATCGCTGAAGACTCCGACCGTAGCCCATCGTGTGTTCACGGAGCTCGCTTTGAGCACACGGGAAACTGTAATGCTACAAACTGCTACATTCTATACATCTTCGTGCTTCCGACTTTGTAGTAAGAGTTTAAAGACGGCCCACATAGGGATGTGATGGGCAGGGGCGCACATACTTTGCTGGAGAGATCGTTATGGATGGAACTTGTGTCTTCTCACTGCTGACCTAATGTCTGTATCAAGAGAGGCACATCAGCCAGCTACAACGTCACTAGACACGCAGCTTATTTCCCTGCTTAGCATTAAGGACAGCTGCTGAGGAACAGTGTGAAGGCCACTAATGACAGCACTCTCCAGTTAATGACCCGGACCAGCTCGCAGCAGCTCACTCAGTGGAGGGCGAACGGGTGGCCCGACTCCTCTGTGCCAGTTGTCACACTGTCAGTTAGATGAAGACGTTAGAGAGATGAAGCTGAGCACTCAAATCGTTCCTCTTGGTTGAGCTGCATATGCAATCGCCATATCTTATTTAAAAAGCATTACGCACTCTATAAACAATAGTGTTTTTCTAATCCGAGTTCCTCAGAACTGCCTGCGATGGAGAGGAGATGCGGCTGCTCCATTCATCCACTCGCTGCAGCTGCTTCTCGACTCGACTACAACCCCATCGACTCGCCAGGCAACTGTTGCCACCAACTCTCCGTCGCCCAAGTCACCATCTGTTCTACCACTGAATGGAAAAATGGAAAAAAAGAGAGAGGTAATGACAGGAAGTATGGGTGAAAATGCTGGGTAAAGAACATCCGTACTCCGCTTTGATACCTGAGTGTTTCCTTTTCACTCATTTTTCCACACAAAAGGGGTAAAAACAACATCGACATCATGCGCATGCCTAGTTCATTTCTTTTTTCTTCTTTTTTTAGAAATAACACGGCGTACGCTCAGATTTCCATTATGAGTGGCACTGTGCCCCCTAGTCTGAGATGCTTCAACTCTATCAAAAGTTACAAAACAATGGTACTTCATAATCCAATAATAAATCCGAAGTAGGTATGAAACCCGTGCGAAGAATTGTGGATTGTCACTCCAGAACCTTCACTTTCAGTACCAATTTCTATTTCTGCACACAAAAATGAGCTCATATGCACATTCCAGATGCCTTTCAACAGGAAGTGTCCTAGTCTGCAGTGCAAAGTGTGCGAGTCATTTGCATGGCTCAGAGAAGAGGAAGCGAAAGCCGCTCGGTCCTTGGAAGAAAAAAACGCAGGGCGGGTTTCTGTTCAGCCCGTGTCGCCTCACCTTGCCTCACTGCTTTCCATGTGTTTTGACTATAGACACATGCCACCCACCACAGCCCCTGCCCAACAGGAAGCAGCAGCTCACAGAGCCTTGCTATTCACATTCAAATGAAGCTGTTATCAGGAAGCCAGGGTTGGCAGAAAAGTGGAAAGAGAGCGAGCGAGAGCGAGAGAGCGAGAGAGAGAGAGAGAGAGAGGAAGAAGAAGAAGAACAGAGAAAGAGTTTTAATCCATTTTTTTGCACTTGACACACAACGGTGCATGCGATGACACCCTTATGCCAACAGAGAGCTCTCTAGTGCACACACTTCCCGTTCCACAGTCACTTCCTGTTTATAGACTATATAAGGACACCTTCATATACAAAATTTCTGGGAAATCTTGCCAATACTTCCAGTATGTTCTGAGCTGTTGCTTCATCTTCGCTGTCCCTGCGTATGACGCGTTTCTGTTTATTTCTTTCAACGCAATGTTCAACCCTGTTTGTAAGCTCTACCTCTAGTGCTGAGCGATAAATTATCATACCGCGATATGACCGTTCATATCAGTGGACAACTGTATATCGTAAGGATTACAATTTAGCAGAAATATCTAGCAGTGTTCTTACCCCCATGAATACATCAACGAAGAGTCAGGATATTGTAGCATGATATGCAGAGCTAGCTTAAAAAATATTAGGTCTGTCATGTTACGATCTTATTGTCAGTGGTAGCAGATGGAAGAGAAAACAGCGGGTCACGGGTGGGAAAAACAGGGCTTTATTTCCACAAACCCCGAAACAAGGCCAAAACAGAAAGCAAATAATTCGGGGGAAAAAGCAAAAACACCACCGTAGCTAACGAACGAATGAGCGACCCGGTGTCTGTATACTTACGAACAGTCTACAGTCATGTTCTTTGGTCTCTGAACATTTTTCATAGCATAATATATCATGATAAATATCGTTATCGTGAAAACGTCAGAACATATTGCAATATCATTTTTAGGTCGCATCGCCAAGTCCTATCTCTCGCCGTGTGTCCCAGCGTTAATAAGACTGGTGCCGTCATTACTCAGTGGAAAACCTCTCGAGTGGACTACTGCTACATGTGTGACACTCTTAACAATCCTTAACGGTTCCAAGTCAAAACCGTTCGTGCACTGGCTTGTTGAGAAGTCTTGCCAATATTTCCATTGAACAAGTTCTGAGCCGTTGTTTCACATCCGATATCCCTAAATTCCCAAAAGATATCTTAAATTTCTCCATGGCTGTATTCCTGTGTATGACCTTTGCTTTGTTAGTGGCTTCCCTGTTGGTTTGGAGCCTAAACCTTCCCCTCAGTCATTACAGTACGCTGAGGTGATGTACAAGATTGCATCTTACCTATTCTGTACTCATGGTTGCACGTGTGTGTTAGTTTGAAAAAGCATGTCACTGGTGTGTGGGTTGTGTTCCATTGCGTAGCAAACACCTGCAAACACTCAACTGCTGTTGTTTAGCCGGAGACAAGTGAGGGTAAATTTAGCAGCGGATTTTTTTGTCTTGTGCTGCCACATGTGCCAGTCAGCACCAACGCCGCTTTGTCAAACCAACCACATCAATTTCCGATTTGCTTCAGCTTAAGGTACCGCCACGTCACGGAGCTTCATATACACAGTCAGGGCAATCATAAACATTCTAACTGTACTGAATCAGTATGGAGAGAGAGGAGAAAGAGGAAAGAGAGAGAGAGAGAGAGAGAGAGAGAGATCACCTCCAGTGGCCAGAGGACTTCACCCAGCACTGATGATCACATGACCGCTCACTCTCACTCAGCACTGTTTTCATTCATCCTCTCGTCCTCCTTCTCCTTTTCCTCTCTCTCTTAGCTTAGCTCTACTAGTGCGGCTTTTCACTCCACCTGATTCCATCAAGGACAAAGCACAGTTTCTGAGATGGTTCCCATAGAAACAGAGTATGCCTTGCTACTTCAGTCGGGTTTTCTGTGTTGTACTGTAAGTGCCGGCGCGGCCGCTCCAAAAATCAGGAACTGAAAATGGCCAATAAGGAGGCAGACGCCAACAAGAATGTCCGGTGTCCCTGCGGCAGTTCAGACGGCCATCCACTCACTCCTGCCCACGGGGTCACGAGTGACCAACAACGCAAATGCAAAGAATGTTAATAGATCTTTCGTAATGCATGAAGTTATCGGCCCAATTTCTCGCAGAGGCACTTAAACCTTCAAGCTCAAAAGCCATGATATGGAAATGTTGGAGCTGTTTGGGGACTTGCAGAGGCACATCTCAAGCATTGCTTTTGGTAATTCTGAACTTTCACCCCTGGATGGAATGAAACCTGAGCGCAAGATACAATACATATCAACATCCCATTCTCTGAACATGATCTTCTACATAAGTACAATCTCTTACTGTTCATTTATCTTCAGGAAGCATTTTTTTTGGAACCTACAGGAACACTGGCTGGGGAAAACAGTCCATCACAAGGCGCACACACACGCGCACACACACACACACACACACACACACACACACACACACTTGTTCAATTCTAGTGGCAATATAGAGTAGCAAGTCCATGTGGCAGCATGTTTTTTGGAGGAAACCTGAACAGAGAAGAGGAGACGTGACCCTGGGCTCAGGATGTTTTTTTAACAAGCTTATAAGAACTACTGTTACCTGTTCACCTACACCTGTACACCTGCGCCTGTGTCTGTACATCTGCACCTGCACACCTGTACACCTGTACACCTGCACACCTGTGCCTCTATCTGTACACCTGTGCCTCTACCTGTACCTGCCCCTGTACACCTGCACCTGTACACCTCTGCCTGCACCTGTACACCTGCACCTGTACACCTCTGCCTGCACCTGTACACCTGCACTTGTACACCTGTGCCTCTACCTGTACACATGTGCCTCTACCTGTACCTGCACCTGCACCTGTACACCTGCACCTGTACACCTGCACACCTGTACCTGTACACCTGCACACCTGTACCTGTACACCTCTGCCTCTACCTGTACCTGCACCTGCACCTGTACACCTGCACCTGTACACCTGCACACCTGTACCTGTACACCTGCACACCTGTACCTGTACACCTGCACACCTGTACACCTCTACCTGTACCTGCCCCGGTACCTGTGCTGCTGATGAACATGTCCATGTCCTGTATTTCTGAGGTGCTAAACTCTGAAGAATGTAAAATCCTAGACAGCATTTCCAGACTACTAACTTGTTGGTGTTCACACAGTTAGAACGTTTCGGTAAAGAAATCCTTTAGTGAATTTTATCCGTAATTAATATTTACGTGTCAGTTTGCCTGCATCGTTTTACCAACTGGGAGTCACGCTCTCACTGCTGCTGGTTTCGATTTCACCACTTGTACCTCCAACGCCAAGACAGACTGCGAGAAGGCTTTTAAGGACGTAACGATTACCAACATGTCGTGCAGCCATGTGTACACACTCTAGCTAAATGCTGTGTCTGTGTCGCATTTCACCGTCTTTAATTGCCTCGGCTCTGCCTGCGAACTGGCAGGTTAATTAACAAAACGATGTTAATGCTGATATTCAGAATCTACAGAACAGGAAACTCTTATATAAGATAATAAATGGATCGCTACCATCTGTGCTAATGACTTTGGTGTGGTTATAACCAGCGTCATGGACCTGGCAGTACGGTGCTGCCCTTGACCTTGGATATTTATTTTAGACATCCTGACATGGAATCATGCTCTCAGAGCAAACACTTTGGTTGATTTATTTTTTCATGAGCTTTTCTTTCATTTCTCTCATAATTCCCAAGCTACTTCCAAATGATGTACGTGCTTTTGAACATATCCTGGCGCCGGTAACCGATTCCTGCATTTCATAAGTGTCAAACATTTCATGCAGAGCCGTGAAGGTGAGCGGAGATCAGAGTGCCACATAAATCTGTCTCTATCAGCCTGTTACTGATTTTCCATAGGCATTAGCACACACACATACTGTACACACACACACACACAGAGACCCAGGGGAGACTACGGACAGCCTCAGCTGCCTTTTATGAAAACACCAAGGTTAGTATGTATGCATCGCTCCAATCAGCACCATGTCCAGGACACACACATTTCACATTCAATTACTGCTTCACCTTTGATTTTTGTCTTTTTACACAGTTGCCAAGCGGACAAGTAGCTTCAGCAACCAAGAAAAAAAAACACACTTCTTATTGACCTTCCCAATACAAAAGCTTTCGTTTTATTTGTACGGACAGTATATTTAAACGTAACGCACTTCACGGTGGTGTGGCGCTCCTCAGCGCAGTAGCAACACCGACAAAAACCAAGCAAACTAGCTCGCTAAGCTATTACGTTACACACACAAGCGAACACTTTTCATTCCAAAAAAAAAAAAAAAAAAACATGCATAAATTTTTTTCTAATAATATTTTATATGATTTGTTCAGTTCGAGAAACACAAAAATTTTCAAAATGTTTCCAGATTTGTTTTGTTGAGCAATGCTACCATTCAGAGAGACACGCTAACGTTTGCTGGCTGTCAGGACTGAACTTGGACGGAAGCAAATTGGAAAAAGCTGAATGGTTGCTTGTTTGTTCCTACACCTTTGGAGTAATTCTCAGCATTTCTTGTGGTCTGGAGCAACGCTAGTCACCCACGCACCACTGCTACCGTCACATGCATGCCATGTGTTTAGCTCAAACATGCCACCATATATATGACAACAACCTGCCCCCCCCCTCTCACACACACACACACACACACACACACACACAACTGTAAAACGCACTTCATCTGTATCTGGTTTCCACGCAGTGACGAGTCGCTTGCAGCTGTGTATGCTGAGCCACTCTTAGCCTAAGGCCCTGATAGCTATCAGCACTTTGCATGTCTATTTCTGTATGTGGCTACACTGTGAGCCTTATTCAAAAAGCCGTGGCCCAGGCTGCGATCGCGTGCTTCTCCACAGCACTCAAAAAATTATAGTCACTGACAGAAGCTGCCAAGAAAACAATGACAAATGAGCAAGTGTCACATGCTACGGCATCCAAGACCATGCCAGAGACCTACACCACTCTATACATGCTACAGATTAGCGTCCCAAACTAAAGTTAAGCAGCATTCTTCTGCACAGTGCGGGAAAGCTCGTTCTGCATCTGCATTCTCTGCATCACTCTCCTTCTCTTTTCTGGGTAAAATCAGAGTTTACCACACAGCTCATCCAAATGGTCAATGTTTCACTGGCAGGAAGTGCTTCTTTAGCTCATTGTTACTAAGAATTATTACTCCACCTAAATGAATCCTGTATTTCTATTCACAGAAACTCCAATTCAGCAAAGCCGACTGTACACTCACTCGTATCAGCTGTTATTTCCAAAGTGACAGCGCTAAAATGATCCACTGTGAAGAGTCCAGAAAGTTGTCCTCGAAGCCATGTGTGGTAAACTAACAAGCATGCTGTTTTTAACTAAGGTTAGCTTTAACACGACAAACATCTGCGATGTCATGGGACAGGGAGCATGATGGGACACCAGGAACGGATCGTGTCAAAAGATGAAAAAAAAAAAAAACACGTCACACTATATATGAAAGTCACACATTACCTTTGGTTCCTTCTCTTTGGTTGTCTTGCAAGTTAAGCCAGGCAAACACGCTCCTAACACACCCTGTTTCCAAGAGAGATAGGGAAAGGGAGTGTTAAACAAATAAACACACACACACACACACACATGTACACACATATATGAACAGCGTCTCTAAGGTATGTGGCATCAAAGGGTTTCTGTTCCGGCTCTTTACATTATCAACATAGACTGAAGACAAACACTGAATTACAACCACAAGCACCGTCAGTCTTGACAATATTCATACTCCAACCCTGTCCTCAACTCTGTCCTCTGTCGCTATCCACGTCTCAAACCTCTCCTCCACATGAACAGTGACACGGCCAGCTCATTAGTGACATCCAGCCTCCTTCACTTTCTCTTTCACCTCCACTGTACTCAAGACTTAAGGCCCACCTGACACGGTGTCCTCCTGCTACGGGTCTCCAGGAGAGAAGGGGAATGTCAGCGCAAATGTCAATGTCGGCGAGCTGCTCGTGTCAGAGTCCGTAGCGCGGGCTCAAATCCAGCCCAGCGCGGTGCGTGAAGATATATCCCACCTACTTAATGCAGCCCTCCATCCCTTTCAACTCTGTCTTCCGCTCACTCTTTCTTGCTATGCTCGCTTGCTTGAAGGAAGAAGCAGCACAAGAGGAGGGGAAAAAAAAGTCATTATGTTCTCTTTAGCGGGCAGGAAGACGAGGGGCTCCGACGGCATGAAAGAGGCAGACAGGCAGCGAGCACTGAAGGCGCTTTCAGCCTGTTGCTGCTGCAGAAAGTGAAAAAAAAAGGGAAGGGGGAGTCAGAGAGTCAGGTAATGAGAGAAACACTACCTCATTTTCAAAGCAGGAAGAAGGGGAGGCCGCGAGTGTTTCCTGTGGTGCAGATGAGGTGAGCAAGGACGTCATAGGCAGCGTTCATTTTATCAAGGCGTCTGTACAAATTGTGCTCAACTTGAGATGCTCTCAGTCTGACTTGGAGAGGGGTAGACCTTACATACCAGCTCACCTGGACTCCATGTGTGGACTGCATTAAACGTAGCAATCTATACGAGTCAGACGGATCGGCTGGTTATTTCCAGATGCACTAAAAGACGAGTACAGACCTTTTGAGACTGATGTAGGATCAGCAAGTGACCAGCATGAGCTATGAGCTGTTTATCTGTTTCAAAATGAGCATTTCCTGTTCTTTATATGCATTAAAACTATAAGACAAACCACAATCAAATATCAATCCACACATGTCTACTTTGTGGCACTGAACTGATCTACACTCACTGTCTTGTTTACCAAACCACTCAAGATACACCTTCCATATCCCAGTGTCAAGAACCGCCACACGATTTAGCAAAGTTAACCACAACTGGTGCAGCACGGTATGCACTCGGGTATGTTTTGCTCCACTGTTACCGTGGAGAGGATGAGGTACAGAAATCAGTCACCGAAAGAGTGACAAAAGCTTTGTGCAACATACAGCAAGCAGCAAATGCAAATATGTGAGGTGTTACCAGGCTGCAGATCATGCCTGCACTGCAAACATGTCATGCTACACAGTTTGTATTAACCTCTAGACGCCAGGACTTATTAACATATCTATTACAGGAGAACCAAAAGAGTTCCGTACCAATCTAGAATATATATCCAAAAGGAGAGACACAGCCCTCATGGAATTAAGGATAATGGCTTGGGGTCACATCCACGGCCCATCTGATAAAAGTAGAGCATTAACAGTGAGAAATGCTTCTGTGTTTTGTTCAGGCAAACAAAAGTATTCAAAGTAACGCAGGCACCGTACATGTATTAAGTTAAAAAAAATCAATACAGTATTTCCTTGTGTAAGTCACACTGATGTACTTCGATAACGTCTGCCCTGCCTCGAAAACAATGCTTTCGGTGCTATTCCATAGCGTTGTCGTGACATTGTAACTTTTTATGGAATGGTCATTTTTCTAAATATGGTGTGGCGAAAGCGTCTGACCTTGTTTGAAATCGTTCTCAAATTCTTTCGGATTCGTATTTTAAGCACAATTTCAAATGACCAACCCTGAAAAACGTTTTGCCTTTCTAACTCGCTGAAAAAAAGTTTACAAAAATATCATCCGGTGAAACCATGAAAAAAAATTACAGGGCTCGCTTAAAATGTATTAGACAGTAAATGGAAGTAACTGTACTAAAGGTCGGGAGCTGAAATATTAAACAGTGACACAGCATGCTAATCTTGTACCAAGTCTGAAAGCAAAGTCTGTAAATACGAGTTAATATTACTATACTCCAACTTTTAAGCGTATTTAGGGAACGTTATTTGGAGAATAAATCACGGTCGCACCGTGTGACCATTTTTAACAACATGGGCTATTAATGTTCATGAATTAGTGCTAAATTCACATAACTGCATGTTTTATAGAAATATATGTGTACACCACAGACGTTTTGGGCAAACAACCCCAAATGAACATTATGAACTATGACTAAAAGCCTTGACCAGCCAACATATTTTAAATTCCAGATTTATAATTTACAACTAGTGTAAAATTTTAACATTTTATTACAACAGTGTGACGAAAAGCGAAAGCAACATTCCTTGTGTCTAGTGGAGAGGGAGCAAGCAGTTCTTGACACACCTTTTCAAAATGTCAGGAGGTGTATTTGAAAGGGTGCATCTACTTCAGCGGTCACATTCAGCTTCGAACGATTCGTGAGGAATAAAACGCAAAGGGGCATGATGTTATAGGAAAATAACCCACGTCAGGGTGGTGTGATATCTCCTGACGTGAGGCAGAGTAGCCCGGTTTATACTGGACTCGTGACTTTGTGTGCGCATGCAGAAGCAGCCGCGTTGTTCACAAGTTCGCCTGTGTATCATGTGTACATCCGAAAGGTTTAAATGTTCACCGGGAGGCACGTCAGACCCGGAAAATCCTTGTTCATCAGGTTTCTGAGTCAAACTGTACAATGTTTAGCCTTTTCATGCACAGCAATGTTTAACACGCTCACATGCTCTAATTCTGCTGTCGTCTTGATGGTTGTCATGAACTGCATTTCAAACTGACCTTACATTAAAATATTTTTACTAATACAGAAACTCCAGTACATGAAACAGATTGTTTAGTAGGTTTGAAGGTGATGAGAGGTTTTTAAAATTCAAACCCTAACTAGGAATAGGAAAACCGGTTAGTCTTAGTGCTCAATAACAGTATAGAATAGTACACAAGTATGCAATTTGAGACGCAAAGCTAGTCCGTATAGCGGAGGTAGAAGGACAGGGGAAATTTGTCCATTGTTTTTTGGACACTGTGTGGCAGGAGACTGAAAAGGACTACAATAGCCATATAATTTAAATATGGCTTGTTTGAATACAACTCCCAGTAACATTTCAAAATATTAGGACAGAAAATTTGTCTTTGAAGTATAGAGCAATATTTCTAACAGCAATTTGTAAAACTAATTAATAAAACAAAAGAGGAGATCATCAGGAGACATCATAATCCGTGCGATGGTCCGTATTAGCGCTACAGAGTGAATGGAGGTGCAGATCAATAAACAATTCACTGCTACGACAGAGAGAATTCCTTCGGTGCTCACTAATCATCCCTCTAATAAAACTTAGATTATACGTAAAAACTCAACCAGCGTCAGGACAACCCTGAAACGGCTTCGCTTTGTGAGGAACCTCCACTCATCTCCAAACATCAGAGGAGTGAATTCAATGATCAGGCTAATAGAACCTGTAGCATTCAACAGTTCTAGTTGTAGCAGCAAGCAGTTGTTGTTGTTGTTGTTGTTATGAGAGCAATGAAATGAGGAAATGTGAGGAGAAGGAGCTCATCTACTGCTCAACTCTCAGACCTTTCTAACCCCATGGAATGAATGTCAGATTTTGACTACAGCGATTACATCATGAATCGTCCCCTGGTTTCACTACTGCCTGAACTTACACGACTGTCTGAAACGTTCGGTTTCTGGAGCATTTGTTTACTACGCTGAACTTTTACTATATCTACTACATATATGTGTCTATATAGGCTGAATTCAGACATATTGAGACAGTTTAGGAATTCCAAACCCCAACACATTATACATTTCTGAAATTTCACTTCCCGTCACTTTTCCTCACTCAACTTATCTGGATTTCAGGACTGTCCCAGTTTACCCATACCATGCTGTTCCAAAATAGGTTCACCAAACTTGGGTAGCTGAAGTCTGGAAAATGATTAACCTTGATTTCTGCTGTGACATGCAGATAGTTCGGTCTGAATGAATACATGGACACGGTTGCTTTGCGTGTATAGTTCAGGCTGGTGGTGGTGTTATGGTGTATGGAATGTTTGTTTGGCAAACATTGGGCCCCTTATCGATCCCAGTCAGGCATCATTCGAATGCCACAGCCTATCCGAGTACTGTTCCTGACCACATGCATCTATTTATACACACAATTTACCCAATCATGTAATGGCCACTTCCAGCATGATAATGCTCCGTAACACAAAGCACAAGCTTTCTCAAACTGGTTCAGTGAACATACACTGGCCTCCGCAGACCTGAAACCAACTTTTGCAATGTGAGGCATTCGTCAGTCTCAAAGAAACCATTGACGCTGTATGTATTTCAGTTTAGTGTAAAGTGTTTGTTTGGTTGTTTGGTTAGCTGATTGGTCATTTAGTTATGTTATTGGTCATATATATATATATATATATATATATATATATATATATATACATTATATATGAAACAGAAAGCTTTGTCTTCCAATAAATACACTTATATACACTGCCATATATTCTAAAACCTACCCTTATTGTGCAAATATTACAGAATAATTTTATAGAAAATGCATCAATGTTTAAGCTGAGAGCAAGTTTGTCTTTACTGTCTTCACAGACATTAACAGTGGTGGACACAGGATCTGCGCTTCATTGATAACAACGAACTCTAATGTGTGATGTTTGGCGCTAGTTCTAAACGCATTGGTAGGATAAGAACAATGCTGATATCAGGTCACACACAGCTCTTCCATATTGCAGAGCTTCAAGTGTTACCTTGGTTTAGGATGCTAATATTCAGGCTAAAATTATGAAGCACTGAATTAAAACAATATGGGACTGCTAATAGATGCTAATGATCCATTCCTTCATTACAGATCTGTTAACATAACCTTCATGCTAAAACAAAATTGGAATAAAATATAGATAAAATGCCTCAGCAGAAATGATTGGGAATAATAGTGTTATGGAGCAAAAGGAAACACACTGTGGGCTAGTTGGTTCAGCTTCAAAGCACAAAGCACTTGCTAGTACTTTCAGAAGCGTAATGAACTTGAACAGAGCCGGTAGCAACGACAGATGCACTTCAAGAGTCCCCCTAGAGTGTCCCCCGCTCACTGACGGGGAACACGTCATGGAACATTCCCGGAACGAGCCAGCGTCCCACCCACCTTAACCCAGGCACGCGGGCGCGCGCTCGCACAAGCACGCACACACGCGCACACACACACCTGACAGGCAATCTCTGTACACAGTGCGGTCCACAACACCTTTATAAGTAAAAATAAATACATGAATTAACTAAGTAAGTAATGAATAATAATAATAACATAATAATAATCGAGTGCACGCGCTGTCTAGTCACGCCGCTCCCTGTCCGTGCAAATTCCTCGGGATACTACGCAGCATTCCCGCTATCAGCACGCAAGCAAGTGGGTATTCCCCAAAAGACGGATTATCCCAACAAGCCCGAAGCGCACTCAGTGGTACAGAAGCGCTGTGAGGAGAAGCGCTCGAGCAGCTCGAGCTGCAGGAGTGCAGGAGTCGGTGCTCTTACCGTGATCAGGAGTCTCTTTATGGAGCGTCCCAGAACATCCGCAACATCCCGAGGAATGTCAGTCCTCCTCTCCAGGCTGTTAGCTGTTCCTCTGCCCGGGTGTAACAGGATGTACAGAGTTACACCGTCTCAGGAGGATGAAAACGCTAAGGAAAGTCGGACAGGTGATGATGCGCACACATATAAAGACGACGCGCGCGCTGCCGTTCCTGGAACGTTAACGTGTGTTGAGAGTAAACAGTCCGGTTCGTATCGGGTTTTTTTTTCTTGCTTCCTGCTCGAAGCCAGCCAAAGAGAGAAGGAACCTGGATGAAGGAGGAAATAAACTGGGTTATTCCTAGCAGCGCTTCCCAGAATAGAAAAAAAGGCTACAGAAAAGAGAGAGAGGGAGGGAGCGCGAGCGCAGGAGAATAAAAGCGACAGCGTGAAGGTGTGAGCGCGCGTGCGTCAGTGCGCGGGTGTGTGTGTGTGTGTGTGTGTGTGTGTGTGTGTGTTTGGCCCGTGACGTCATCGGATCCCCCAGCGCGCGTCCGTCCCAGAGTGCAAGAGAGCGAAACCGGCCCCGTGGCGCGGTTACCCGATCCGCTTCACCTGCCCGATCCGCTGTGTTCCGCCAAAGACGCGCATCGGGTAGCCATGCTGCTACTTCTGCTGCTGCCGGATCTGTACCACGCATGCGCAAACAACGCCACTCACTATGAAACCTGAGTTCTGCGGTTATGACGTACAAATACACGCAAACCCTTCAACACGCACTTTTATCAGAAGTTAAAAAGTTTGTTTTCTTGATACAAATCCTCATTAGGGTCCACACTGATCAAGGGAATTTTTGTCCAAGCCCTTACTTCATATGTAATGTAATTTCAAAAGTGTATACTATCCAATGTTACAGCATATCCAAACCACCGGTTAAACTATTCAATTTACAAAAATATCTGTTTTATTTTAATTCAGACTTGGTAATTGATGCTGTTCCTAACAGAGTTAATATACTGTTATATACGGTTGTATACAATATGAATTATTTCAATTATGCAGTGGAGTGAAATGACTTGCGTGTGCTGTATAGATCAGATAGACTCATAAATCATCAAAAAAAGGTGTGCAGTGCAAATCAGGCAGGGATGTGGATCAGGTAACCACACCACCTCATCTGGTCACCTGCAGTAAACCCTGCTGGAAGAGGAATCACATATACCGTATGACACATAAATCATCTTCATACGAATATAGAAAGTGAAGAACCGAATAAAGGAATGGCAGAGGGCTTTACATTTCTTGTCACACAGATTCACAGTAGAGTCCATATGTTCTCAGTGTACGCTTGGTTCTTTTGAGGCTAGTCTGATGCTACGAAGGTTTTGTTTTAAAACATTTGTTTCAGTGTGAATTGAGGATGCTCATATGGGACCATAATGCCATCACAACAACCTGTAAAATCCTGAAATTCGTCCTTGCTGTAGAATTACAGAAATACAGATGTAGGTAAATTTAAAAGCAGGTAGCCTGTAGTGCTAGCTAGTCAGGTCACCAGCTTAGCTACCGCTAATGCACTGTGTACCTACTTCCCCCTGAGTAACCCTAGCAATTTATCTTAAACTGAAATGATTATGTACATTGTAGATAGGTTTACACTGTGCACATTTAAATTTTTCTTTGCCATTCATAAGACTCTGGGACTCAGGTGAATCACAGTGAGAGCCATTATCTCCATACAGAGGAAACTTGGATCAGTGTTGAATCTTCCCAGAAATGGCCGGCCTACCAAAATTCCTCCAAGGGCATGTCAACAACTTATTCATGAAGTCACTAAAGAAGCCAGACAAACATCTGCTTCTTGCAGGCTTCTGTTGCCTCAGTTAAGATCAGCATTCATGATTCCACCATTATAAAGAAACTGGCCAAATATGGCATCTGTGGCTGAGTTGGAATGCAAAAATCACAAATCACTGCTAAGCAAAAGAAACATAAAAGCTTGTCTCACATTTGCAAAAACAAAAACACCTTGATGACCATCAAGATTTTGGGGATAAGGTTCAGTGGACTGATGAGTCAAAAGTGGAATTTGTGGACAATGTTACATCTAAGCTAAAAAAAGTATTCCATACTAGAGCATCATACCAACAGTGAAACATGGTGGTGGTAGTGTGATGGTGTGGGGATGCTTTGCTGCTACAGGGTGACTTGCTATAAATTGATAATGAAGTTTGTCCTGATGAAGAAGAAAAAGAAGAAGAAGAAACAACTATTCCAGAAAATCCTGAAAGGAGAATATAAGGGGCATCAGACAACATTCTGAAGCACAAAAGCAAGTCCACCACTGGATTTGTCACTGGTTTGGCCTAGTCAAAGTCCTGACTTGAACTCCACTGAGGACCTTAAACATGCAGTTCATGCTGAAATCCCTCCAGTGTGGCTGAATTAAAGCATGGGGCAGAATTCCTCTGCAGCGATGTGACAGACTGATCTCCAGATATTTCAGATATTTGGTTGCAGCTAAAAGTGGTACAACCAGTTGCTTAGGTTACATTTTCAAACAGGTTGCATCAACTTTTTTCTTTTATAAACAAACTCTTCATTTAAATACTGTACTGAGTTTTTTGTTTCCTCGTGTTCTCCAAATACAAATACAAATACTTTTTCACATCACCATATTTAATATAAAAAAAAAATAAATGTTATTGGACAGGAATGATTCCGAAAAATTCCGATTGAAAAGAGTACTCACCTATTTATATATTCAAAGACCTCAATGAGCATTGGTGTTTAAAAGATCAATAAAATAAATCGTACTTTCTTATTAACGCAGGTGTGAATGTGGCCCAGCCGTCTTCCTGGTGTTTTGAGGTCCTTGTGATAATTTTTTTGCAATCATACAGTGTCTTCAAATTAGCTCCAGATTTATAATAACCGCTGTTATACATGTACGAAGGATTTGAACAATTTCGTTCAAAATTCGATAAATGATATATTAATGTATGCTGATTAAAGGCTAAGCTGCATGGAGGGAGGTGTTCTACTGATTTAATAAAATAAATACTTCTGAAAGCCAGCTTCTGTGAGTGCAAACATGGTGTCATGTTAGGCTCAATGGAAATGTGTGTGGGTGTGTGTGTGTGTGTGTGTGTGTGTGTGTGTGTGTGTGTGTGTGTGTGTGTGTGTGTGTGTGTGTGT
>JAQQZR010000012.1:21276707-21299940 GCA_030068235.1 Notoglanidium macrostoma | reverse complement strand
ACCCTGGGTGACCCGGGGATCAAACCCAGGACCTTCTTGCTGTGAGGCGACAGTGCTAACCACTGCACCACCGTGCCACCCCCTTGGCCAACTTTCTATTCCTATTAATATCTAGAAATTTTAGAATAAACATTGAACACTGGGTGAGCATATTTCAAAATACTTTTGAAATATAGTGCATACATACATACATACATACATACATACATACATGTATATCTATCTATCTATCTATCTATCTATCTGTACCCACAATATATACATACATAGAGAGAGAGAGAGAGAGCAATTTTTCTTAACAGTGGCCATCAGATGGATTGTATAAAGATGTTTGGAGGTTGTTCCACTGTAGATGGCTTTGCTGGGTGACATGCAGCATGGCCTCGTTGAGTCCTAAGTGTTTTTTTGCAAACAGAAATGTGAAGGGTTCTTATATATGGGCAAAATCCAAATAAACCACCTACCTGGACAGTCCGCACCTCGGGAAGCCGGCCACTCTTGAATTACTAAAAGAAACCACATCAATGGCCCGTATTCACCAAACATGTCCTTCCAACATGGCTGTGTTTATTTAGCCATCACCAGATTATTCCTGGAAATTGAAATGACCAATCCAAACAGGATCCTGTCATGTCCTTAAATGAGGTTTGTTAATGCAAAAGACGGAATTTTGGAGCAGTTAAAACCACAGGGATCAAAGGTATTACAGAGGCAGGAGAAAGGGAATTTCTTGCTCACATGGCCTGCGATTTCCTAGAACCGAGAACCTCAAACACCCAGGTGCATTACAGCAGTAATGGGCTTGTTTTGCAGTTCATTTGATTTCTGTCATTTAGAATCTATAAATCTGGAAACTACAAAATACTGAATTCATATTTTAGAGTATAATTAAAGTTTGTTAATATGACAACACAAGCTCCAGAACCAGTGGGGTAATTTAATTGTGATTGGCCTCGGTACAAATATTTTTAGAAGTATTCCTGCCCTGGTCCCGTTCTCACTATTAGTTCTGTACTACTCTTTGTCAAAGCTGTACTTTGTTTAATGGTTTTTCTGACCATTGAGCCGATTGTTGGATGGTCAGGTGTTGTTGTTTTTGTAGGGTTTTTTGTCTACCTGAACTGTTAGAAATGCATGGGGTTGACTGTTAACCTGAAAGAGCTAAAAAGTCCCACAATCTAGTGGGGGGCGGGGGTTTAACCTCAGGACAAGCAGTAACTCAGGGGAAGGCATGTTCACTTTACACTCACATTGAACACTCTATGTCAAAATTATCATATTAGGCAAACTGTTGAAGTTTCACAAACATTGATAAAATATTGTTTCTGATTTCTTACATTCTTCTTTTACATTCTTTCCCCCCAACAGCCTCGTTGTTTATACCCGTGGCCAGACCTGTAGGCTTACTCTGCCTCTGCTGCTTGATTGGATTGTCCTAGTTTTGTGTTCAGCATTTCTTCCAATGTTAGAGTAAATTGGAGGGCTTTTTAGATGTTCAGTACCTGGTATTTCTAGCTGCCTAAAAGTTGTCAGGATGTGGACAGGCTGCTTCACATACTGGGAAGCCTAATTCCTACATGAATTGTGCTTTCACTCTTCAATGTTTGATTTGGATATGTCCAGGACAACATAAATCTGGATCAGCTCGTGTAAAGCCCTCACAGTAAAAAAAAAAAAAAAAAGAGTAAAAAAAAAAAGAATTGGACCAATTTACAAAAAGAGTAAATTTAAAAAGTACTTTTTTTTTACTCCCCAACTGACTCCATAATGACTCCAGAACATCTGCTCATGTATCAGCTGCCTTCATGACCGCTTCACTCTGGATACCTCATACATTAACATATATCAAGTGGTGTCTCTGTTTTACCCAGAGTGACTTCCAGGAACCTCGCTAGTCAGGCTTCAGTGCAGCACACACAAATCTGCCATCAAAGCTGCTACTGAGAAGCTTCATGCCACTACATCAGCCATACTTTGTTCTGGACAACCATCTTCTTCCCTCTCATTGCTAACCAGACATGAATCATGAAGGTTTCTCCTTTACAAAATTAGAAGGATCTGAACTTTCCTGCCCACAGAGGCCACTCGGGTGCTTCTTCCGTGCATCGTGAGACTACAATATTGTAACTCGCTCCTGGCAGGTGTGTCTCAGCTCACCATTCAATCCTTGTATATGATCCAGAAAGTTGTTCTGACTTGTTTTGAACTGCCCCAGTTTCTCCCACACCAACTCATTGCTGCGTTCCATCCTCTGGCTTCCTGAAGCTGCCCAAGTCAGATTTAAAACACTCATGCATGACTACAAAGACTTAGCGCACATATCTCACCCTGCTCTGCACCACAGCCCTCTCAAGCCTGTAGCAATGCTGGACTAGAGCATATTGTATAGACTATTGTGTATCTTTTTAACATGCTCTACTAACCCCCAGCAGGGTGAAAGGGTGCTTTCACACCTATAAGTGTCTGTATCGAAGTGAAATTGATTCTAGTTGAAATTGATGTAATTTTCATGTTGAAATTGATGTAATTCATTTGATATTAGGTCTGAAATTGGATTGTAATTAAATGAACCAAAAAAAAGTTAGCTGGAAGGGCTGAAAACACATGCGTCAAGCTCCTTCATTCATTGGTTGTGATATGATGACAGGAAAAAATATAATCAAACCTTTGCCAAGTGTGTGTAGAAATCATAGAAATCACCTGAGAACATTATTATGTTAAATATTACAAGGATATTAAAGAAACTAGTTTTGAACATGGTGCATATTGCTTTTTTATTGCGTCATTGATCTGTCCAAACCTTCATAGCAGCACATGTCTAAAACATTTCCCTCTGACTTTTTTGCTCAGTTTGACGAAACACAAGGCATGTATCTTTACTTTCGGTATTTGGTTTGATTCAGGATCGAGACACTTTTTCAGAGCAGTTTTATCGAAGCTGTTTGATTTAAACTCAGACCGGCTGTTTTGGTCCACACCTGAGTGTGATTGCCTAAACGAAGCACACCAAAGAGGAACATGACCCAGAGTCCGATTCAAACGGACTAAACACTGCATATTTGTGAATTGCATCCATCCAGCCGTTACATATACTGCCTATCCACCACAGTTGTGAGAGAAGTGAGATGCGAGGTACACCATGGGCAGGTCATCAATCTATCACGGGGCTAACACAGAGATGAATAACTATTCACATTCACATTCACACCTACGGCCAAGTTAGAGTTTTTGAACTGTGGGAGGAAACCGGAGAATCCGGATGAAACAGAATGCAGACGTGGGAAGAACATGCGAACTCCGCACGGGACGGCCCCAGTCAGCCAAGAGGTTCCAGAACCTTCTTGCTGTGCCGCCCCTATAAGTGAATTATTATTTTACTGCTTATCCCTTCTAAGAGTCGCTCTGAGAGCTTTTATAGTTGGACTCCCGGCTCATTCTTTTCTTTTTTTTTTTTTATCTTAAGTAGACTTCAAAGACTAATTTCAAAAGTAAATCTCAAACTTTTCATAGATTGTGGCCTTGATTATAAGTCTAGATATTTTATGATCAAACTAAGAGCACTGCACGAACACTATTATACATTTACAATGTGCAATTGTCAGAAGGTTGGATAAAGATTACAAATATATTATTTTCTCATAAATCCCTTTGTTTTCCAGTTTGTGGTGACCACGTTCTGGAGCCTGTACCTCTACGACAGAGATTTGGTGTACCCCAGACTCCTAGATAATTTCATACCTCAGTGGCTAAATCATGGAATGGTAAGTGCTATACGCAGCTAAAAAATCGAGACCTATTTCAGTACATTCTTTTGTCTGAATATTTAACAGCATAATCAGTAATGCCAGTGATATTGTAATGATCAGAAAAACCCACAGTAGGAAGCCGTTGCAGTCTCATCAGAGCTAAATCACATTTCCTTCTCTTAAATGCCTGGGGCTGTGCTGACGTTAGCTGTGAAAATGGTAAGGTGAACTTGTGCAACCGCTGATTTTAATCAAAGCCCCACAAAGTTCACTAAAGAACATCAGTGGTATGTCCTGAACCACTGGAGTTCCAACACGATAAGTCATTATGAATCACAGAAAGGAATTTTAAACAATAGCAGTGAGCAACTGGAAATGATTGTGCATGCATACGCTTAAACATTAATCGATTCCTGTGTTCTTGACAACCTGCAGTGCAACAGAACACGCTTAATATTGAGGGAGTAAGTCTCAGTGGCACAATTACAAGATGTATTGATCGCAAATGAAAGGTATGTTTTATTTAATAGACCTGGAAAGTCATACAGAACGATGCTGATATTCTACACATATGGGTTATGAATCAAGATAATCCCTAGAGCGAAAGTATAAGCTATTGGGTGTTGCAGCTACAACAGGTCCTTATAAGCCAAAAAAAAAAAAAAACAGCCCACTTCTGGGACTGGGAACAAGCTGTGATATGGGAAGTGTGTAGCTTAGCCAGCTTGACCATGTGATAATTGTGGGCGTATTACACCATCGTAAATATTTTGCTGCATTCCATGGTACCTCGTTTGTTTGTTTATCCACGTTTCCACAGCAACAGTCCTCTGCTTCTCCCTGCTCATGGCAGCAAATACTGACCGAGTTCTCTCTGGATCTGGACTTAAAGACACGCCGCTATTGCAGCTCTCTCTGCCTGTTGTATTTTTATACACTCAGGTAAATCTGCTTACCTACAGCAGCGCAATTAGTTCTGCTTTACACCTTACATCCAAGGATAGAAACCAAACTAAACTTTTGAGGAGTGAAAGGTGTTGATTAAAAACTGTTGTCGTGTTCTGTAGAGAGAATGGAGAAGCGCTAGAATGACTCATACTTCTGAAATCACTCGTTCGAATATGAAGGGAAGATTTTGGGAACGTGAAGAGGACCAAGGGTGCATCAGATTTAGCTTTTTGAAACGTTACAGATGTTGAGGGAATGGGTCTGGGTATGCAGGAAGCACTAGAAATGCAAAGTGCAAACCTGCAATACAGTAGATGCTTCATTGGTTATGTACATATGAGATTTGCGGCAGTGCACGGAGGTCCCTGTGTTTGAAAGAATGCTGAATTTGCTCGGTCATGGATGCACCTCTGGTGCGGAGGTCCGATGAAGTTTTAAACAGTTGTTTCGCACAAAACAGGAAAACAAACACACATCATGCTGCTTTATAGAACTGGTTGATTGTACACTGATGAGCGATGTGAGTCACTCTCTCATTAAGGTCCTCTAGTGATGGAGAGAAACGTGAGCCTTCTGTTTGTCTCTGATTCGCACAGTGATCAGCTTGAAAGAGTGCTGAGATGTCCTTGATATTCTGTCCATCCAGAGTGACACAATTCTTGGAGGTCCTGCTGAGGATGAACAAAGGCTTGGTGCATCCTTTTTTAACTGCTTTTTTATCCAGAGTGCTGTATGAAGTCACATCCTTCCAGTGAGTGAGACTATAGTGATAAAAGGACGCCCCCTATCTGTAGATGTGTGGTACTTAGACGCATGTACACATCTCTGGAGTTGCTTAAAAATATCACGGAGAATCGTTTTCCAAAAAAATGGGACAGAAATCTTCCTTGATGTCAAACACAGCGATGTGTATTTGGTAAGCACCTGGAAGCCCTTATAAAGTGAACGGATTAAATTTTTTTTGTCAGTTGAATTCCTTTTTCAGCAGCTACAGAACCTAAATGTGCCCAATCAGACTCGGGAGCAATTGAATCTGCTCCTGGCAGGAGTGTGCCAGGCTATGATCATATTTAATTCAATAGGTTAGTTCATAGGAGCTTTAAATGACGCAGGGCCCTGGAAGGGAGCTCATTGTGTATACGGGGGTCTTTATGACTAATTACCTAAGGTAAACAACCTCTATATCTACATCAGCCTTTGGTTGTGCAGTGAACTGGAAAGAGGGGAGACAAAGGTGATACGCTGCAGTAGCCTTTCCACCAGAGCAGCCCTCTTCACCATCAACTATTTATGGAGCTCTTTTCGACTTTCGGTAGCCCATACACCACCACCTATTTATCCTTTCCCAGGGCTGAATCTGGTATTGATTACTTCCTAAGCTATTTATTCATCTTATCAGGTGAACGAGTTGAAGCGAAGCTGATTACTTGGTTTCATTTGCATCAGGTTTGAGTAACTGATTAACGGATGGGAATTCTGTATCACCCAGACCTCTACAGACGGAATGATTTTGACACAAACACTCCGTGTAACCAAACACCCGAGGATTGTTCTAAGAAGGCTTGCTACATAACAACCTAATAGCTTCCTTTGTGCCTGTGGTGATCTACATCCTTTTCCATGTGCCAGTAAAGAAACCTTCACATCGAGCGAGCTTCACCGACCTGCTCTTAAAGAGTTTTTTTTGACATTCCTTTACAAATCCTTCCGCTGGACTTTGTAGGCTGTGGTTTGGAGTGGAAAAAGCTGTGCCCACAGGCCAATCTGGATGGGATGCTCTTCAGAAAATTGTCTCTAACTGTACACTCCTGCTGTGATTACTGGTATGTTTAGACTTGCAGAAGTAAGCAACTCACCATTTACAGTTACAAGGAGGCATGTGAGAAGTGAAACAGCTCGGCAGACATAATCGAGACCTCCCTGTTCTCACTTTTAATCTATACGAATGACTACACCAGTTCAACCTGAATATGAAGGCCAGGAACCATGAACCTTGTAGTGTGAGAGAATCGAGGCACAATGATGTGGCCTCTGGAAAGCCCGACACCCAGATGAAAAGTCCAACATGTCAGAATATTTTGTATTTTCTCGCCTACTCCTACATGTTCCTTGACATCCGTTCTGTAGCCCTGATTGACAATTTCTTGATCCTCCTCCCTGAAAACATGCTTGGACGTGAGCGATGATTGGTCGGGATCAACTTGTCAGTCTCCTGTCCAAGACACAACAAGATATTACGTCACCATGGTTACCTAATCTGATGTGGTGACCATCATGAAAGATAAAAATAGTCCAGTGTATTCTGATTCGGCATTTCAGTGTGCTATAGTCTCTACAATTCACCACATATTAAGTGGGCGTTAGTATAATGTCTAATGTAGAAAAAACCTCTCGGTCTAAACATCTGAAAACTTTGACAAAACAGAAACACATCAAAAAGAAAAGCTGCTGGATTGAAAAATAGATATTCTTAGACATGAAATGAAAAGAACAAATATTAAATGTTATAGGAGAGCGATCTGATGGTGCTCGACCTGTTCTCTGCCTTTGCACTGTAAATCTCCAGATCCTCATTTGCACTCGACTTGGCAATTGGAAGTTGTGGCCTGAATCATACCACACAGCTTTAGTTTCATTACCTCACAGCCTGAGTCTCTCAGGAGTCCTTGGTCCATTCTTCGTAGGAGGGGATCTCCATGCACTGACACATATCATCCCTCTTTTTCTTACAGCTGTGTTCATATTACCAGGCTGAAGCGACTCAAATCGGATTTTTTTTGCCTTAACCTGACAGAAATCCGATCTGTTCAAATCATATTTGATTCACTTTCATATGTGGTCCTAAATCCAACACTTTGTGGTCATGTGACCTGAATGAGATGCTCAGATGGGAGTTCATGTGTATTTTTGCTTGTACGCACGTCGTCATGAGCCAGTATGCCGTTCTGGAGATTTGTGTTACTTTTCGAGGTATGCTACTTAGCGGTTGCGTGTTAGGGTTAAAGTTACGATTTTAGGGTTAACTTTAATCTTTAAGTCTTAGGGTTAAGATTTGGGTGCGGTTAAGGGCTATGGCTAAGATCGAATTTATTCTCTGCTATCGGCAGCATTTATTCACGCTACAGTAGCATTTTTCATCGATGTAGCACAAATCATCAGAACACCAGCAGCGCAGCAAAACACCAATGAAGGAGAGCTACAGCTGAACAATTGCTCGAACTCCAGATCAAAACGCCATGCATACATTAGCTACTAGCGTCCATTTCATCAGTTTTAATACCACGTAAAATACATATCAGCGTGCATATGCGTGACGTTTCAGAGGACAGAAGCATTCACATCAAAGTAAGATACGGCTCACTGTAATTATGAATGTGAATTCAGATTTGCCATGATAGGATCTGATCTGAGCCAAAAATCAGAATTGAGTAATGAGGCTTGAAGTGTGAACGTAACATAATACCTTTTTTTACGCACATCTGTATTCAGACCTCAGACGGAGTGATTTCAATCCTTTTTCATCAAGAGCCAGAGCAAATGTTTGTGTCTCATACTGCATCCGTGGTTATTAAGCAATGTAATATCATTAGGGCAAGGATAAATGGATGAGGATGAGAGGGCAGAGAAACCTGAAGCTGTCCTGGTAGAAGCGACTTTTTACCTGAGCAAACAGGACACAGAACATTACTAGAGCTGATAAGTGGCGAAGCTTCCATTCGTTAAGCATGAAAAACCATTTCATGAATCATTGAATCATTAAGTCACAAAATGACGTACGAATTTATGAATATCATTTTATATATGAATGTCATCTACAGGTAATCCTACGTGTATTAATGTTAACAAGAGGCTCGCATTCGCCCAGATACTCACAAGCGATGTTTACATTTTACGCTTCGTCATTTATCAGACGTTTTTTTTTTTAGAAAGTTTGCAAAAAGCCCAGCAGGATTCATGAGTCGAGTCATCAGCCATCGCTTGTGAGTATCTGTGCGAATGCCAGCCTCTTGTTAACATTAATACAGTAATATTTTGCTATTATACTAACCGTGCCACCTCTTATTTAACAACGGCGTCTTTTGTTTTTTCTTTCGTGGTCCTGTCAGTGTTAGGATGATTTTGCATGGCAACTGGACCACTCTCTCCAGCTCCCGCTTGACAGATGGCGGCTCATTGTTGTTGCTGGCACGTCAGCAGCCTCTCGCCGTGGACATACTGTACAAAATAAGATTAAGCAGTATTCACTTTCGGTCTGCCAGTGGAGAAATGATTATACCAGCACTATAAATCAAATGACCTATTTAAAGGTAATTATTCAGCTTGGAATGTCACCGTGATCGAGAGATGTGATGTATTTTGACTGAAGCGTTTAGCACAAGATTAATGCGGCTCCGCAGTTTGCATCCTATCCTGTTGGAAAGTGATGGCTGTGGTGTAAGACACATCCAGCCAAAACATCCTGTCATAAGAGGAGATCATCTTCACAGGAGACTGCCAGGAAAATAGAATACTCTGTTCTGATCTTATTAACATGCAAGTACTGCAATCTTTATTAACTATTTAAGACCACACCCAGTGTATGGTACAATATCTGTATTTATCGTCACAGTAAGTTAATTCACATGGAACATCACCTTAAATATTTTAATATTTGATTAGTTTTCGCTATTCAGGTGCATGGAACCGGCGCTATGGAACATTCGGGTATGTTGGGACGTCAGGTAAACATGACTAATCTGCTCGGTAGACTCAACATGACATCATATAAATGGGTGTGGTAATCAAATGGAAAATGTGGAAAAATGACATCTGCTTTAGATAAGTCTTTCACACAGTTTTAAAATCAGGAATAGGCTTGTGTATTGGGCACAAAAAAAAAGTCAAGGTACAAGCTTTTATCCTTCATTTATTTTCTTAAGAACAGCTCAGCGAAGTTTGTGGGAAGGGTTCAGCAACATTCCCACCTTAACTACAGCTCTGAAAATGCACAACCAGCCCACAATATGTGGACATAGAAAAGGTAGAGACATTTTTTAGTCTTTTCTGGAGAACTAGTAAACATTGGTGCACATTTACAGTGTATAAGTGGACATCTAAAAGTAGATAAAGAGAACCCAGTTAAACAAACAAGATGAGAATATTATATTTGCTCCTTTATTTATTGAGGAAAATATAACATGTCTGTGAGTGGCAAAAGTATGTGCACCTCTAAGATTAGCAGGTAATTCGAAGGTGAAATTAGAGTCAGGTGTTTTCAGTCGATGGGACGACGATCAGGTGTCGAGTGAGCGTTCTGTTTTATTTAAAGACCAGAGCTCTATCAAAGTCTGATCTTCACAACACACGTTTGTGGAAGTGGATCATGGCACGAAAAAAGGAGATTTCTGAGGACCTCAGAGAAACAGTTGTTGATGGTAACAGAACCGTTTGTAAAGCGTTTGGACTCCACCAATCCACCGTCAGACAGATAGAGATTCAAGATGATTGTTACCCTCTCCAGGAGTGGAGACCAACAAAGATCACTCCAAGATCAAGGCAAGGCGTGTGGTAGTCCATGAGGTCTCAGAGGAGCCCAGGGTAACTTCTAAACAACTAAAGGCCTCTCTTACATTGGCTAATGTTAATGTTCATGACTCCACCATCAGGAGAACACTGAACAACAACAGTGTGCACGGCAGGGCTGCAAGGAGAAAGACACTGCTCTCCAAAAAGAACATTATAGCATGTACAGTTTGCTAAAGATCACATGGACGAGCCAGAAGGATATTGGAAAAATGTTGTAGATGGATGAGACCAAAATAGAACTTATTGGTGTAATTAAGAAGCGTTTGATGTTTGGAGAAAGGAAAACACTGCATTCCAGCAGAAGAACCTTCTCCCATCTGTGAAACATGGAGGTGGTAGTGTCATGGTTTGGACCTGTTTTGCAGCATCTGGACCAGGACATCTTGCTATCACTGATGGAACAATGAATTCTGAATTATAACAGTGAATTTCAAAGGACTGAATCATGTCCCTCAATAAATAAATGATCAAGTATAATATATTTGTCTCGTGTTCTATTGTTTTTTTTTTTTTTATCAACTTTTAGGACTTGTGTGAAAATCTGATGATGTTTTACATCCTGTTTATGCACAAATATAGAACATTCTAAAGGGTTCGCAAACTTTTGAGCACCACTGAAGTCGTAAAATATTGTAAAACTGTATTATTATGCAAGCGTTTCATCATTCTTAAATGATCCTTGTCCATCATTATTAAAAGAAAATGATAAAAGCATTCAAATGAAATGCTGATTAAAGGACAACATTTTGAGTTCCAGAAACACTGTTCCAGCGTCGTGTGTCCGGCCAAGCACAGCAAGCTGAGTACAGTCATGAGAAAAAGAAAGTACACCCTCCTTCAATTCTACGTTTTTATTTATCAGGCCATATCTCAACCAACATCTATAAATCATGAAATAATCTCAGGTTACAACAAAAAGTAAACCAACATCATAAACCAGGTTGGAAAAAATAAGTACACCCTTCTTTATTTCTACAACCATTAACAAAGTAATTAGCAGACAGGTGTTACTAATGAAATACACAATTTGTTAATCATCAAGACGTGTGATTACCTTTATAAAAGCGCTTTTTCTTTTCATTTACAAATATAAATGTTTGGCCCTGATACTTACATATACTGCTGTCGTAGTTGAGTTCACTCCTGCATCAGTGGTTTTCTTGTATAGATTACTCCTCTGTCTGATGCTGTAATGGTACATTCCATTTAGCGTTTGTGAATGTGGAGTAATAATGATAATAAATAAGACACTCGGGTTAGGAGTAATGTAGGTTTCTGACTGAAATTCTAATAAAATGACTGTAATGTGTAACTGTCAACATTGGATTAGTAAAAGGGTGTTTTGCTTGAAGATTTTTGTTTTCACGTCACGCTCGTTATAAGTAACCTGCTCCGTAAGCAGCCAAGAGGAACAGAAGAATAGCTGCTACACGTACTTCTTCCTTTCCAGCTATTTCGTCTCGTCTTTACCTGTCGAACCTGAACGAAGAGAGATTTCACCGCAATTTTAATTTCATCAGATTGGTCATGAAATAAAAGTTTAGCGTCAAAATTTGCATTGACAGAATTGACATTGGTCTGAATAGAAGCCTGTAGTCATTACATAACATTAGATCTACATAAATAGTTACCTTAGCTCTCTTAACACTTCACACTTCTATGTTTTTTTTTCAGTTATTTTGAACCAAGGTGTAAAATTCCTAAGTTCGTTTGGCTTCGTCAGCATGCCATTTAAATCCAAATATGGACCACATCAACTGAACTTAAATCCAAATGCAGTTCAGTTCACGTGTGAGAGCAGTTTGAGACGAGTTAAGGAAGTGTTGGGAATGTACCAGGTTTACATGGCTTGTTATAGTGCAACTAAGCAGCAAAAATGGCACAGCATATGGGGTAAAGCTGAACTAAATGAAACATACAATGAAAATAGAAATGCACTTTCTTTATTGGTTTATAGAATCGGGACAGAGACACATGACCTGACAGTAATAAACAGGATGGATAGATACCGTTGCGAGAATGAATGACTAATGACTATCTATTTGCCATAAAGATGCATTCTTAAACTGAATCTGTGACTTTTGTCATAGTGACAACACAGAGTTCACGTCTGAAGTCGCCAATGCAGCGCTCAGTAAGGCTGGAGTCGAACCAGCTGACAGAAAACGTGATTCAGCCTGGCACCATTGTATATGGATCAGAGGAAACAGATGGGGTCTTTTTTCAGAGAGGGAGCAGGAGACAGATTTAGTTAGCAGATCGGAAAAAAATCCAAGTCTCCAACAACCACAGCGGGGCAAGAAAAAAAAAAGAGAAGATGATGTTCAGCGATATTGATTCTCCTCAGGAAAAAAATCATTTCCCCTGTTTTTTTCTTCTGTGTGTTCTAGCTATTTCCTTTGTTGTTGTTTTTTCATGAGTACTTAAAAAAGATCAATAATTGCACGTCTGTTTTTCAATTATACTTCTATTTCACTGACTTTCAGGGCTTGGCAGTGCACAATATCATCCTGGACTTGCCGAGGCTGGGAAAGTTGGAGGTAACTCCAGCCAAACCCCGTCATTAAAACGGGCTCGTCGTTAAAACGCCGGCTCGCTAGCTCATCCTTGATAACTACAAAAATATTGCGAAAGTGAAAGATGACTGCTTCACGGCTTTTAAACCATGGCTCCAAAAGCCAAGACGAAGGTCCTGACTCAGACGAGCTGTGAAATCATTTGCTCTCACACTCGGAGTTCTGGGCTCCCGTGAACATTTCTGACAAATGAATAACGTTCTTTCACTCTGCATATGGGAACGTTTGTGCTAATGCTTCTGCTGGTACTCAGTGCAAAATGAATGTGTGAATTCACAACACCAAAATAACCCACCTTCAACGTCAGCGAAAAAAATTTGGGACATCTGACTCATGTTTTTCCCATAAGTCGTTTAAATGGCATGTGTTTTATTCAAAACGACTAAAGCATCTTGGCAAGCAGTAAATAGAGGTGGATTTTGCTCCATCATTGTTGTAGATGTGAAACCATGTAAACATGTAAACACGGGCCTGTTCTTCTTACGGTTAAGGGGCTTCTGGGTACGTTATGCTATTTTGTAGGATGGAATTTTCCAAAGATTGTCCTGGTGTGCAAAGCAAAAACCACAAGAACGTCTCTGCCTGGTGGTCAGAGAAAAAGAACTGCCACTTTAAACTCAGATGGGGTGAAAATAAAGCATGTAATTTATGTTTATATCTGCATTGTGCACAGTAGGGGTGTAACACAGTGCCATTATCTATATCTGTAACTGTTTAGTGCTTCAAATATCACATCTGTTTTTATATTATTTAAACCAGATTTAAACCAGAAGTGGGCGGAGTCTATACCAACTGGAAAACATGGAAACTTATAACAACAAATAGCAATTTTCAGAATATAACTTTATTCTAACTTCTGCTAGAAGGTCAGAGGGCACCGCACACAGTTATTACGTCAGTTCTGTCGCCAGACAAGATTTGTTTAGCATCATTTAGCTAAGAAAACAAAAATGTTTCAAGAACTAACATGCACGTACACCAACTGTTGAGATTGCTCCTCTCCATTTTTTCGAGCGTTGGCGCGCTGTCACCAAATCAACCACCACTTCCTGCGTTGATGCCATATTTTGATGTTACATTCTTGTCAAGGACGCATCAGCATTTACACTACAGAAAATACGTGGTCAGGTACGTCACAGACCTCCTTGGCAAGTGGTTTGAGCGAACACACCTCGAATGCGTCCTGGTGGTTGTTTACACTTGTATCTAGCACTGTCCACTTGTTATCTGTTCCCCCGAGATGCATTTTAATGCCAAATGCGAACAGGGTCAGTGTTCCTGCCAGTCAAAATGGCATCCTTTAAGCGGCGTTTCATTACAATGACTTTCCGAGACGGAAGGTCAATATACAGTATGACGGACAATATTCTGCAGAGCAACAATAAAAGAATGAAGAAAAACACGAGTGTATAAGCTTCAGAGTATTTTTAAAACATACAGTGTGCATGAGCTGCATGGGCTAGATGAAGCAGTGGCTTTTATTTTGCTTTTGCACAAATATCAGAAAAACCTAAGGTGAAAATTTTGCTGAAAACTGCCAACTTGGATGTGTTCATAAAAAAAAAAAACAAGTAAAAAGCAAAATGAACTTTTTGTAGTTTCGGCTTGTGGGCTTCTGATGTACACACCTAGCCTGGCGCTTTCTGGAAAGCTTTCTAAAAATAAATGAATGAATACAAAAATACTCTGCCTACTGTTCTGTATTGATTTATTTAGGATGCATTATCTGAATAATGGATTTGTATTTGATTATATCTCTAGTGCACAGCAAGCTTTGCCAGACACAAACTGCACAATCAGACTTGTACATGGAAAATGCATGCAACATGTAACCTCACCCCAACCCTGACCCACCAAGAGGCATTTAGCAGGGATTTCATTGCTGATAGGAGGGAGATGGGCTGCGGTGTCATGTGAGCTCCTCTGTCAGCTGGTAGTGTGTCAGGGACAGCCTAGGAGGCCATTTGGAGAAATATAAGCCCTGACCTTGGGAGCACTCTCCCTGATACTCTATCCCCTCCAGGAGCTTTCTGCTGGCCGGCCTTCATACGTATACTACACATTCCACCATGCTTTGCAGCCAGCTAATCCTCTCAGCAGGTTAAGACAGGCAGAAGTTTGATACAGCAAATGAAGTCTAAATCAGGGACACGCTCATGCCCAGACCAAGCATCCACCAATGAATATGATTTTATCGTAAAAACACAACATAACTAAAACAAAACTTTCACTGCCTCCTAAAAGCATTTTGAAGCTGCATCTTCACCAATGATTTTTTTCCTGTGGAAATACATGTGTTAAAGTTAGGGAGAGACCTTATACTGTATATTTGTTTAGTCACTGAGTACTTTATTATAAGCACTTTACTAATATTGGGTAGGGCCTCACTTTGCTCTCCAAACAGCCTCAATTCATGTGGTATGGATTAACAATGTGTTGGAAACATCCCTTTGAGATTCCGGTTCATGTGTGTATCATGCAGTTCCTGCTGCATTTTAGGTGCACTTTCATGCTGTGAATCTGTTGGATTCAGAGCCAGTGAGTGGAAAGGCCTCTGAAGCACATTGAACTCATTGTCATGTTCATGAAAACAGTTTGCTTTATGACATGGTGAAAGTAGACATTAGGAGATGGGTAAATTGTGGCTATGAAGAGATGCGCATGCTTTGCAAAAATTCTCAAATAGGCTCCGGCATTTAAGCCATGAGTGATTTGTATTAATGGTCCTAAGAAAACATTCCCCACACCACTACACCACCTCCACCAGCCTGGACTTCTGGCACAAGGCAGGTTTGATCCATGGATTCATGTTGCTCGTGCCAAATTCTGTGCCTCCACAGAAATCTAGATTTATCAGACCAGGCTACGTTTTTCCAGTCTTTTTTCCAGTCACTCAGAACCCAGTGAGTGCACACCAATCAGTTATGACATGACAGGTGAAGTGAATAACACTGATTATCCCATTACAGTGGCACCTGTTAAGGGGTGTGATATATCAGGCAGCAGGTGAGCAATCAGTTCTGGAAGTTGATGTGGAAGGAAAAACAGGCGAGTATAAGTATCTAAGTGACTTTGACAAGGGCCAGAGTGTGATGTTTAGACGACTGAGTCAGAGCATCTCCAACACAGCAGGTCATGTGGGGTGTTCCCAGTGTGTAGTGGTTAGTACTGACCAAAAGTGGTCCAAGGAAGGGGAACCGGTGAACCTGCAACAGGGTGATGGGCCCCCGAGGCTCATTAATGCTCATGGTGAGTGAAGGCTAGCTATCTGCTCTGATCCCACAGAAGAGCTACTGTAGCACAAACTCCTGGAGAAGTGAAAGCTTGCTCTGATAGAAAGAAGTCACAACACACAGTGCAGCGCTGCTTGCTGTGTTTGGGGCTGCGTAGCTGCAGAGCGCTCAGAGTGCCAATCCTGACCCTGTCCAGTGCAGAAAGCTCCTACAGCAGGCACGTGAGCATCAGAACTGGACCATGGAGCAATGGAAGAAGGTGGCCTGATCTGATGAATCACATTTCTGTGGATGGCCGGGTGTGTGTGTCTGTGTGTGTCACTTATCTGGGGAAGAGAGGGTACCAGGATGCACTATGGGAAGAAGGCGAGCCAGTGGAGGCAGTGTGACGCTCTGGACAATGTTCTGCTGGGAAACTCGGGTCCTGGCCTTCATGTGGATGTTACTTTGACACGTACCAGTCTTCTTGGCAACTTCCGTCTGTTTGATCAACAATACAGTCGATGTTTGTCAGAACAACATAATTTTTTAAGACTTGAGTAATGGCTCTGTTAATGACAATAGAACAGCTGGTCTGTTGAGGAAAGTGAGTCACGAATGCAGTCATTAGAGTGGTGTGATGTTTGTGCTGGAAGGAAGGAGGGAAGGAAGGAAGGAGGGGTGGCCCAATGTAATTGAGTGAAAAGGCATAGAGGGGCAAATCATCTCTCTGGTTCTGCTAACAAATATCAAAGGCAACGTTCAGGCAGATCATGAGTACTAAGCTCGATAATGAAAAAGCTCGATAACGTTTCTAATATCCAGCTGAAGGTGTTGGAGGATGCAGAAAGCTTTGGAACATCTAATGAATGTGACAGGAAGGTTCATCGCAGAAAGCACTTTCCCCTGATATGACACTGTTGTAACTTTATAATAACCCCGTTTTAATGTATTATTTCATGTTTGTAAGGATTCGTTTCTTTCCCTCCTCCCCAGCATACGACGGTGCTTCCTTTCATCATCATTGAGATGAGAACCACTCATCATCTCTATCCCAGCAGAGCGTGTGGACTCGTAGCTGTGTGCAGCTTCTGTGTGGGTTACGTTCTTTGGTAAGTACCTTCACTGTACTGGTACTGACCTTTCTCTACACAAGCTCTACAATATATGCAAGGTTTTTTTCCAAAACGATATGAACTAACTGATCTGGATATGCTAAAAGCAGGGGGAAAGCGAGCTGGAATGATCCGGAACGGCATTCTGGCAACCTGAAAAACTCGGAGAGGGTAAAAATTGGAGCTTTCTGCTTGAACTGCAGCAGGAACCAAATTCACAATCAGTGTGTCACAGAAACAATAAGGTCCAATCATGCTTAAGCGTTCATTTATAGTTATCCAGGATTCATTAATAGTTATTAAAAGTTCTCCAGTTTATTGTACACAGTGTAAGCTGATGTGCAAATATTGGCCACGCTTCACTGTTAATTCTGTTCTGTATGATTTCATTCTGATTGCAGATTCCTAATGAACTGTTTATCCTAAACTGAACAGACCATCTTTATTTAAATGCACATTTCATATTCTACTTAGATTCAAATCTGGCACACATGAAAGCATGTTAGGGTCTTTAAAAAATAAAAATACAAGCTTTTGAGAATAAAGTTGTAAAAATTGGAGAATAAAGACAGCAACCAGAGCAAGGAAAAAAAAAATACTTTACAAACATGTACTTAAGCATGTAAGCATAAGATTTTTATTAATATTAGAACTTTGAAAAGAAGAAACATAAACTTGGGGGAAATGGTGTGTTCTGTTGGGGAGGAAACGCAGTCAGTGATTCAAGGCTAGCAGTGTTTATTGATGGATCTGTTGTGTAACTCCAGTGCACTCAGTACAGCAATCAAGCCCAAAATCTGGTATGGTATATAAATTCACCATAAGCTTATCATTCTTATTGTCTCCTGTGAAACTACACACCTCTTATTTAATGGCACGCAGATGTAACCATCGACAGCCTTGAATATGAAGAAGAGATTTATTTTTCAACACAAGAAACAATTTCACCAAATCCCTCAATTTAACCCAGAAACATTGCTCTTTTTGTCATAGGATTATGACTTTTTTAGTTTTTGCATGAGGTGTATACATGAACAGAAACTATTCTGATTCGTCATTCAGATTATTAATGGGAGGAGCATTCAGGGGGATGAATCACACACACAGTGGACCAATAATGCCACTTTAAGAAACAACTACATGCTATAGATTCTGCGCTCAAATTACCACCAACCGCAAAAGGAAGAAACCTTTTGTTGTTTTCAGTCAAGAGGTTGATGAAAAAAACAAAAAAGATGTCTTTTCTGCTTTGTGAATGAGTTGAATTGGGCAGGACGGTGTATAGTAGAGGTGACATCAATGTTAGGATCTCGGTTAGGGATATGTTTCATCAGCCCCCTTTTACACCAACCACAGACATTAAAGTTATTTCTTTTCTACTTTCCTTTCCGGCAGCTTTTTTTTTTTTTTTGCCATATGGCCAACATTTGATGAGCTTTTAGTGAAAAGCTTCATGTTTCAGATCAAGAGATTTATCCCCTGTTGGGCGAGAATACCTTTTTTTAACATTTTATGTTTATTTTTGGAATCAGATATACTAACTTTATAAACTGAAACCAGATAAGTCCATTCCAGCAGAATTATAAACTAGGGTCGGATCTTTAACCTTCATCTGCACCTGTCTCACATATTGCATTAGTTTTAGGTTGGCAAGCGAGGAAGCATCATTTGCATAATACAGCAAAAATAACACCTTTTCCTCCTTCGGTAGGCAGTAAAAACATTAGGACAATGAAAGTCATTTTAATTTGCCTGAAATGTCAGGAACCGGTGAGAGTAAAAATACACATATTTACTTTAGTATTTAATATTTACAGCTCATGCTCTACGTGTTCACCTGTACACCTGTGCATTTCCTCACCTGCTGTGTCATTTCTGTTTTTTTTATGGAGCTTGCTCAACATATTCCCAATGATTCTTGACTTTTCAGACACCCTGTATTATATTAAACCAGACTACCCATGCACAAGCAGTTCTGCTAATCAAAAATATGTCCAAAATACACTAACACCCCATGCAGCTATCAGCAGGATCGCGTGAAACGATATCGGCCGGAGATGATCAGCTGTGTTCTGTAACTGTGCATGAGTGAGTGAGAGACTCTAATGCAGTTGTCATTTTCCCGTCCAGTACCACGTTGTTTAAATAGCAAATGCACGTGAGCCCATCTGAGCACGCATGAGTGTGTGGGTCTTAAAATGAGGCGTGGTCAGGCACGTTGCTATCCTGAGGCAGCGGAAAGCAATTGCGTGATTGACCAACACAATCCTGCTCTGAAATCAGTGGTGCCGTATTTCACTCTTATTTTAATGGAGCATTATGACGGTAGTAATATACGCTGGCGGATGCACAATACGTGTGTGCACACAACCATGCAAAAGATTAAAAATACAAAGATTACCGTGTGAAAGATTATTATTTCATTATGGGTGGAATCCTGCTGTCGCCTACCTCTACAGAGAAGCGTTCTTTCCTGCTACCTGGCAACCCGCCATTATAATAGCAATCCTCCAAGGTGTGAGCTCACCTGGCTTTTAAAGGGAATGGGAGAGGACACTCTGATTGGATGTGACACATTAAACTCACCCATAATTAATCATGAGTCTAAGTACAGCCCTTTTGAACATGTGCCTGCTGCTGCGATTATTTTTTTCCCTTGACACTAAATACATAGATTGTTAGAGCTGAGAGAGGCGAAAGCCTTGTAAATTTGTACACAAAGGCAGTGATTAACGGCTGTACTCTTCACCGTTACACACTAAATGTACAAAACCATGTCCCCTTAATGATCACTTACAGTTGTCTCATCCTCCTGGAGCGTGCCAGTAATCCTGGAGTTGACTTTATATCATGTTTTCCATCCTAAGGGTTTGAGCAGATGAATCCACATGCAGAAAATGACTGCATACTCTGAGTTAGAGAAACAATAGGAGCAGTGTCTGAAACGCTGAGATGGTCCTGCTAGACACATCGGCACGCCAGTGACTGATTCTGCAGCCTTTCGTGTCAGACAGACGGGAGGACAGAAACGACTGACGTAAGGCTAGAAGTATGTACGAGACGTAACGTTCTCCTTTCCTCTCTGTCTTTGAGGATGTGTTGGGTGTATAACGTGACGGGGGTCTGGGTGTACCCGCTGCTGGAGCACATTGACGCGGTGGCCAGAGCCGTCTTCTTCGTCTGCCTCACCGCACTCACCAGCCTGTACTACATCATAGGAGAGATCCTTAACAGCTATATCTGGGATTCCTCAAGGAGTAAGTGTGTGTGTGTGTGTGTGTGTGTGTGTGTGTGTATGTATACATGATAAGGTATGTGAGTGAGTGCTGTATGATGACTCCTAGAAATGAGCTCCAGTTGCACTTGTCACACAAGAGGAGAACTTCTCCAAGCGTGCATGCATGTGGTCTTCTGCTCTGCACCCACCCACACACACACACACACACACACACACACCCCTCTGCTATTAGCATTATTAGAGCTTAGGAGCACAGAGCGTTGTGGGTGTCAGAAACAGATGGGAGTGTGAGCAGTCTGATAACAGCAGATGGTGAAGTCTTCTTGGCCTCCCACCTGATTGACACTGACCCACAAATCACCCAGTGCTTTTCTTTTCGAGGACTTTCACACAAACCCAGACCCACATGCATAATTCTACACTCCCAGCCTTACACTGTGTGCCTGGCATTGTATACTTTGCCTCTTGCTTAGACCATGGCAGGCATTTCACACACAGTGCTAAGACAGCTAGCAGAAAGTGAACTGATTATTGCTAGCATGATTTGTGGTTTAATGTAAACCAGTGCAAACATAAAAGCAGTGGACAAAATAACTGACTCACGTGTAAAAGGAATTCTTTGATTCTTTGAAACTTTTGCAATTTAACTTATGCTGCCGATAGCAGAGAATAAGTTCGAGCTTAGCTGTAGCCCTTAACCTAACCCTAAGCTCAACCCTAAGACTTAAAGTTTGAAGTTAACCCTAAACCTTACACACAACCGCTAAGTAGCACAAATCTCCAGAACAGCGTGCTGGCTGGTGACGATACGCTCACATGCATACAGGCAAAAAGACACATGGACTCCCATCTGAGCGTCTCATTCAGGTCACATGGCAACAAATCGAATACGTGTCGGATTTAGGACCACATATGAAAGTGACTCAAATCGGATTAGAAAAGATCGGATTTCTGGGTCACGTTAAGGGTAAAAAATCCGGTTCGAGTCGCTTCAGCCTGGTAATGTGAATGTGAAAAGTGAACTATTCAGCACTTGTATCCAAACACAGTTTTACACATAATGCTAATAATGCAAATTTAAAGGGAAATATGCCTTAATGAGTCACATTTGACCTTCCTGCCAATCTCTAGACAGGTTTGGAGAAGGCCAAATGTTCATCATTCCACGGTGTCAGTCATCGTGATTAAACATGATGATGCGGCTCTAATGATCTAGCCGGTCATCTCAGGAACAGGGATTAATTTGCATGGCTGTATAACTGGTGAGAAAAGAGAACATTTAACACTCCACGATGAGGTGGGAATGTCGAAGCTAAGAAATAAAAATGATTAACAAAGACTGATGATGAGAAATGATCAGATTCCGGTTTTATTTCTGCCCTCCAGGTGCTTTAGAGTCAAATAAGGATAAAAGCGACTGAATGCCCGGACAGTGCATCGCCTCGGCTGTGCTTTAACCACCAGCTCTGGTTGTTTGGACAGTAACTCTGGACTGAGCAGTAAATCTGACACTTGGATAAAGGTCATTAATAAACAGTGAAACAACGTTCCCTAAAACACACCTTGTTTTTTTCTAATCCAGCTCTTGATACTTTACTGAAAGCACAGCTCTTCTCATGGGAAGCCATGAGTTAAATCAGAATACCTCAATATATTTATGTATTAGTGTATTAATCATGTGTATGAAATCAAATGTATTAATCACAATTCCTGTCTTTGTACATGTTTAGGTCAGTATTACCACCTTATTATGTGTTATAATGCTTTAGCTCCATGGTTATTGGTTGGAAATGAGTATATAAATATATATACAGGTTGCACTGTGATGAACTGCCGTCCCGTCCCTACTCACGTCCAGGATTAGGCTCCGGATCCACCATGACATGGACCAGGATAACGTGCTTCCTGTAGATGAACGAGTGAATGCATATGCAGTATAAATGCATGCAATTCTTCCTATTTCGAGATCCATGGGTATACTGTCCAGCTTTATTTTTACACAGCATTCCTCTGAAACATGAAACTCTCTGGCTCAGGAGGAGGCTGAAGATCCCTGTGCAGAGAAGTTTCCTTGCAGAAAGCAGACAAACACAATCCAAAACACAATTCAATCCCAAAAGAATAATGAAGCAGGGAAAGGTCAAAGCACATGAGATGACCAAATAACAGGACAATCCAAAAGTGTTATCAAAACTAGTAATGGCGTTCAGAAGTGTGTTTGTTAGCCAAATCTAAAGCTAAACGTTTCTGCCAGATTCAGAAAATAATACACACCTTCTGACCAATCAGATTCAAGAATTCAACCACACAAATATTATTTAGCAGTGGAACAGCACCTGACAATTACAGTAAATTACCGAAAAGGTGAATGAGGTGTGATTTAAGTGAAGTGAAAGGAAATAGTATGTGGGTAATTATGGACATCAAGCACATCACACCGCTAAACTGCTGTTTAAGTGACATGGTGACACACTTCAGACACTCGCATGTTTTTGAGCCTTTTGCATGTTTCAGCCTCTCGCACATTTCAGCCTCTCGCACGTTTCAGCCTCTCGCACTTTTCAGCCTCTCGCACGTTTCAGCCTCTCGCACGTTTCAGCCTCTCATACACCCTGTTCCAAATTATTATGCAAATTCTATTTAAGTGTCACAAAAATTTGATTTCCTGGTTTTCAAATAAACTCATTGATGGCATTGTGTGTCCGGGCTCTTTGGATCACTGGAAGAAATTGTAGACACCTGTGACAATGAGTTTACCAGGTGTGCCCAATTAAAGGATAAAGTACTTAAGAAGGACGTTCCACATTATTAAGCAGACCACAGTTAGCAACCA
>JAQQZR010000012.1:21253229-21274437 GCA_030068235.1 Notoglanidium macrostoma | reverse complement strand
GTGTTGCTTCATAGTTTGAGGTATTCAGTATTGTTTTACAATGTAGAAAACAAAAAAATAAAGAAAAACCTATGAAACAAAAGGTGTGTCCAAACTTTTAACTGGTAGTGTATGTAAACTTTTGGCCACAACTGTGTTTAACTTGTAATACTTGTAAAAAGCACTTGCAAACAAATTTCTGGCCTTTATTATGGCTGCTGTTTCAGTGATCCTGTTTCAAATGTATCTTTAAGTCTCTTCAGCACCGGGTCAAATATCACTATCACGAGATTCTCACAAAATCAAGAAAAAACTTGTGATAAAAAAGAAGGAAACTGAAATTTACCACTGCAGAATGTACGGAGCGGTTTTTAAAACATTGTGCTACCTTGAAGGATGTTCCGGTGTGGGGAAGATCAGCTGATGAGATGTCCAGCACTGAACCGCAGCCTCCAAATCTTTCATTTTTACACCCGTACACAACCAGTGGGACATCTATATCACTGTCAAGGACGAGACTTTATGTTCCTTTTGTTCATAAAAGTCAGGCAATAAAAAATTTACTGTAGTGTCTTGAACATGACAATAAAGAACGAAAGGTAAGAACACATGGCTGGCTAATCTTGCTTTTGCACACACTTCGGATTAGACTGAAACATGGGCATCAACATTTATTACAAATATTTCTTTGCATCGTCCTGATTTATATACATTCTTTATTGCTATGACAACCAATCAAAGCCTATTTTTGCTGATAGATATTGTTTTAAAAAATGATGTCATTTCCATGTGTTTTGTTGTACAAATACATCTCCATATTACCACTGCTTATGTAATGAATTATCTCAGGCATGTTTCTGATCTTCCTTTGGTTTTATGTCAGGAAAGACACATACAGGAGACTAATTAAAGAAACAAAAAGTGCCAGAACACCCTCAATGCACCTCACCGGTCTGGAAAAAGCTTTTGGAGACCACAAGGGGGCGACATAAAATGAATGAAAATACATTGGTTACAAACAACCTGTGTAGATCAAATCCCTGCATCAGTGACCATAAACTGTTATTATTTATTTTATATTAGTTCTAGATGGGATGCAAGCATGAGGATAGACCTAAACAAACCAGAACATGATAAATCTCAAAGCAACAAACTCCTCTGATACATCAGGACTGAAAAAAAAAAAATCATAAAAAGGAGACAGAATAGAAAAGGATACTCAGCAGACGCAGTGCAGCTGCGCACGTGATGCACGGTTCGACGGTCACGTAGAGCACAGTGTGTCTGCACACCTCCTTCGGGTCCAGCTCTCTGTGAGAACACCATTCTAACACCTGGTCCAGTGCCACCAGTTCCGCATGGCGTGTGGCCTTGTCCAAAGCAGAACAGACACAAGCTTGTTTCAGTCAAATGCAAGTCTGTATAATTCACCTGGAGGGTCCCAATTTATTCAGTCTGAATGTGGACATTCCGGATTGATCATTTTGGCCAGTGTTCAGCGTTTACGTACATTTCTAGGTCATTGACAATGATTCTCTAAAGCCTGGACCTCGAACACAAACAAAGCCTATCCTAAAATATTACATACGTATACAATGAAATGTTTGTAACGTATTTAGCGACTCTGGTGCTAATTTGTTGGTTGTTGTTGTATTTTCACTTTTCCTGCCATGCTGACATCACAGCGTGACACTGTTAGTGCTGTTACAGTCATGTTGAAGAGGAGAAAAATTTGCAGTAATCTCAAACAAATCTGTGATTTCCACTGTTTCGCTGTTAGATCCTAAACAGCAAGAGCTTCTTCTTTCCTCTCTCACTCTTACACCTTTTCACTCGGTACTCAAAGTTACAGAACATGTCGTGATTGGTTTTGTGACGTAGTTGTGCTGAGTCACGGCAAAGTCTCGGCTCGACTGGTTAGTTAGTGTCAGGGTGAAAGTTAAAGCTTCAGAACATTATCTATTTGAGCAAAGTGCACAAGATGAGGAGGGGAGAGAGCAGGACTAAAGCGCGGCCACATCAATAACTTTAGGTTTGGTGGAGCAAAGGATAATGCTTACATCGACGTACATCATAAGTGCTAGGACGGAATGACACCATTTTCGGCATATGGAGGGAAAAACATGGACACCTCCATTTTTTCCTTTGGTAGCAACAAGATAACCAGCTAACCATGATGAGTGATCTATATTATTTTGTTAATCTGTAGTTTGAAAGCTGTAAGTCACTCTTCACACTGTGGCCAATGAAGTCACGTTCTGGGGGATTTTATTAAAGTATGATTCCACTTTAAACGTTTTTTTTATTATTATTTTGGACACCTTAAGCATATCTGAGCTCAGAATTCCAGTTCAGCTCCAGTTTCTGCTTTTATTGTAAGAAATTCAGGAACCATGAAGCTCACAAGAGCTGTATTTATTACTTACATTTTTTGTTTCATTCACCTCATTCCTTCCTCTGCCTATAACCATTTTATTGTACACCAGAAGGCATCCAACAGGCACCTCTCCGCTTTCAAGAGCCTCTTTCGCCTGTTAAAACATGAAACATGTTGTTTTAATAATAAATCTTATCATATTTTTAGAGTAAAGTATAAGCAGGACAGCAGTACCATGTTAAAGGCACTGCACATCCATCTCTGAACCTCAGTGTCTGAAGGCTGGAGGAAACTCCTGTTTAGCACATCGATTTCTGTGTGGTCTTTTCGCATCACGAAGAATGTTTTATTAAAATATTTTATGGGAGAATTACTAAATTACAGCTCATAAAGAGCGAGAGTACAACATCCACAGGAGAGAGGAACGATCAGTACGTGACGCTTTCCATCCGGGGGAATATAAATGAAGAGGGACCAGCCAGGGGAAGTTATTCATAGCAGCACAGATGAGCATTCACTGCAAAACATTGACAATAAATAAGAATTCTTAAACATTATTAAATAAATAAGAGTTTGCAAGAAGTCACTAGTGTGTCTTTTATAAGAGCATGCTGCATGTCTCGGGTTTATGAAGTAAAAGCTGTATTTATTGTAGTAGCTGCGTAATAAAAACTGCACGTTGAAGAGAACAAAGTGCGAAACCATTTAAACATATTTAATAGATTATTTACCACGTCACATTCATATGTCAATGTAATATATAATTCAGCTCAGCAAACACTTGAAGTTATTCGTTTAAACACACGCAAGGGAGCCTAGTTTCCAAACATTACAGCGCCGTCCTCGTCGCACAGTTAGTGCGTCATCATCCGTCCTGTTGTAGACGCAAGGAGTGATTGTCAAACTTAAAGTCGACACAAATAAATGTATGAGGCAAAACATTCAAAGAACTTTTGTTTCTAAACCAACTGTAGTGTTTTATTGGAATGATCTCCAATATATAATATATTATAATATAATATAATCCAATATATATATATATAAAAAACAACAAATTAGCCTGTTAAATTCACATGGTGAATTTTTGAGTTATAGAGGATTTAATCATGCATATACTGGACTATCAGGAAAAGGTTTTAAAATAGATGTTCTACATGCACAAAATGGTAAAAAGTATGTGCACCCCCAATGATCATATCCATGTGTGGTTCATCTCCATACTGTTTCCACAAAGTTGAAAACTGACAATTTGATGTAAAAAAACATTCTATACGTGTCATTGTATGCTGTAGCATTACCGTTTCCCTTCACTGGAACTAAGAGGCCCAAATTTGTTCCAGCATGACAATGCCTATGTGCACAAAGCCAGCTCCATGAAGACATGGTGTATTAAAAGTCCACTATGTAGGATTTTGACTGTATCTATTAGCAAAAACAGAGTATATATTGCATAAAATATGTATGGAAGTCATAAGTATGTTTTCATGAGTGTATAATTAGCTGTAACTATGAATCATATATAGATAGATGGATAGATAGATAGATAGATATATGTATATGTATTTATATCTACACAGGGTGCAGGTCCACCTCTACAGAGACACCATGTTGTGCCATGACAGTAGTCCAGAACAGACAAACCTGTAGAGAGCCCCTTCCAAAAAACATCCAGGGAGCAGCATTTCTGCGTAAATACCTTTGTTGATGAGAGAGTCAGAAGAGAATAACCAGAGTGGTTTGAGAGGAGAAGAAATGACAATGAAAGATTTGGTAATAATTCTGAAGAGAATATACTGTAGGTTAATTGCTAAATTTTATACCAGCAGCTAAACTTGCAATATTGCAATACTGGTGTTTGCTCTACACCCCTTATTTATAACTTTTTAATTCCCCCCCCACTTTTCTTATCTTCTAAGTTTTTGTTATTCAATGGAGTAAGCCTCCACTGCTGAGACTTGTTTCTTGTTTCTACATTCGTCCAGTGCATTTCATTGTAATGTTGACCCTGTGATAGCATACATATGACAAATAAACTGAACTGAACCGAACTTGTAACTGCTAGAGATTTTCACATGGTTATGTTATGGTCAATGTTAAGGATAGATGGCCAGCCAAGACAATCTGCCACGCAAATAATGACCTATGGTCATTCTGCGGTCAACACATTTTTCTGGAATTGACATGGCATATTTCAGTGGAATTAGAATGTATCATCTAGAACATTGAAATATTTTCCATCAATTGTGCCAGATCATAAAATGATTTTTAAAAATCTGCTCAGCCTTGGAAGGCAATCTTCCACAAAGTGCTAATGTTCATCCACACCATACTCACTCTAAGAACATTTTCAGTGAAGGAGGAGCTAGCAGGACAGGTAATGGTAGGGTTGCCAGATTGGTTAAGTGTAAAAAAATTCTCAGTTGGAACCCAAGTTCTTGTTTTAAGAAAGCAAAAAAGAATAAAGAAAGCTTATATTTGTCATATTTCAACACAGTGAATTTTTTTCTTTGCATATCCCTGCTTCATAGGCATTGGGTTCACAAATAATATAAGTGCACACAGTATGTGTATGATCTCTATTGTAAGATACATTGCAAAGACTGGGAAGGGAATGCTGGATTATGGAGTGGACAATATCCATCCATCGATATTCTATACCGTTTATACATCAGGGTAGCTGGGAAGCTGGATCCAATCCCTGCTGACTTTGGGTGAGAGGCGGGGTCACAGCCTGGGCAAGCCACCAATCTATCGCAGGGATAACACAGAGACGACAACCATTCACATCTATGGGCAATTTAGAGTAGCCAGTTGACCTAATGTGCATGTGTTTGGGCTGTGGGAGGAAACCGGAGCACCCGAAAGAAACCCATGCAGGCATGGAGAGAACATGCAAACTCCTCACAGAAAGGCTTGAACCCAGAACCTCCTTGCTATGAAGTGACAGTGCTAACCACTGCACAACCATGCCGCCTTAAATACTAACCTGTGAAATGTTTTTTCCCCACATAAAGGCTGGGAAAAGAAGACGGTGTGGTTTATGAGATCGGGCTGAAGGTTTTGCTGAAACTTTTCAGCTGCTGATTGCTGGATGTTCTCTAAAAATTCACTAGACAGTAGCCTACAGCATAAGTCCAGCCTTTTTTTTTTTACTTTATTTTGCTTGAGGCTATTAATGTCATCCTGCAACACCAAACTCAACAGTCACAGTCTTACAGTCCGTTTAAGTCGGATTTAAAGGGATCTGGCAACCGTGTCACTCATATTCTAGTCATGTAGTGTGGAGAGCTGCTAGTTCTGTCTGAGCAACAAACTTATTACTCTCGTTTAGTTTCAGCGTTTCTGTTTTTTAAAACATGCTGTCTTCTACCTGGAACTTTATCAAGCGTCATAAAAGGAAATTTATTTTCGCTGGAGCTTTTGCTGGAGGTAACACACACACACATACACACACACACACACACAGAGGGTAAAGCTAGCTAGCTAGCTAGCTAGCCCAAATGCTCAGTGTTACATGTAATTAGCTGCTGTTTTATGTGAAAGCATGCGACTGTACTCAACAATATGGTGTGCAAAAAAACAAAACAAAATGAGTGCAGTGTTTTGACTTTGACAGGATTTAGTAGGGCAATGTGTGGCTCTGGATGTAGCTACAAGCTTTCCTTAATCTCCTAGTTCACTGCTAGTAATGGAAAATCAATGCAAACTTTCATTCAAACAGTAGGACGTTTAATATAGTTGTGACGTCAGAAATGTTCATAAGTCTGCTCCATCGACTCTTAAGCTGTTACTGGCATTATTATAACCACCTTCTGCTTTCATGGGTTAAGGTACTCAAAGTTTTAAAGCTTACATATGACTTACAATAATGTCTGATGAGAGATGTATATTATATTTTCATAACTGATAGACATACACCTTTAGGCTTGTGATCTGATTAAGCTGATTATCGTTTATCATAAAAGTAAATTAGTTTCCTTACCGTACACACCAGGTGTGTATCTGCTTGGGAAATATGCCCAAAAAAAACTGCAGGAGATGCAGGAGCGGGAGACGGCGGAGTACATCGCTCAGGCTCGGAGGCAGTTCCATTTCGAGAGCAACCAGAGGACGTGTAATATGACCGGTTAGACTTCCTTCTGTTCTCCAAAAACTCTTCATCATTTATCTTTCTTCTGTAAACACCCATATGGCTTCACTTTGCAGTGTTGTCCTTGCTCCCTACCCTGAGAGAAGCGATCATACACCACCTGAACTCGGAGAGTCTCACGGCACTGCTGAAGTCCAGGTGAGAAACAACTCGAGATGGTTTGGATCTGATCGGATGTCGGAAAACCGTCCGTGTCCTACTTGAGCTCCTGACTGTGTGCAAATGTACTCCTAGGAACACTAACTAATATAAACTTTGACTTGATAGACGTTAACTCGTATAACTCGCATGAATCACTGTACTTTTATTTCTGGAATATATCCTTGAGGTTAAATTGATTATTTTTATCACGTGTACAGCGTTTAGCGGACGCCGTTATCCACAGCGACTTATAGGAGAGCTTTGGCGGCTCGATCACAAACACATCCTCATGCTAGTTCACTTGGAGCATCCAGAACATTTAGTAAAAAAAACCCCAAACAAACAGTAAATTAAGATAAATAAAACTAATCATTCAATTATGAGAAATATGTTGGTGTATAAACAGAGAATGGGCCAGTCTGTCTGCGCAGACCGTAACAAACACCCCAGCTAATGGAGGATTCAGTTCTCGCTTATTATTATTATTATTATTATTATCATATATTTTTATTGGCATAATGTTTTTACCCTGATCATTCATTTCATTCTCCCAGCTGCTCGACCTTTTAAGGAGTTTTGTGGGCGTCACTAAATGCAAATAAGCTGCGTAGGGAATGCGTTTGCACAAGATTAACATATTCATGCGAGAACGAACAAGATCAGCATTTCGGAAAATGCCTGAATAGCATCCACCTAGAACAACTGGCTTCTTAATCTTTATAATTAACATTATTCCCTTTCTGAATCACTGCAGCAAAGACTTCATAGAGCCGCTTTGCATTCTGGAGTCGGACGTTTTGTTGGATTTCTCATTAATATGAAATGAATGTCAAACAGTGCTTGTAGAAGCTAAGAACAAAACCTGACTGTTAGCCGTAGCGTTTGAGATTAAATGTCAACTGTGCTAACAATGGCGTCCATGTTGCACGTTACACGTTACAGGGAAAATCTATCGTCCACCAACAAATCACAACAGAGCGCATGGTGACTATTTCAGTATAAACATATCCACTGTGTGTAGTTGTCCTCATGGGCAGGACGTCCCAGATGGATCAGGATTTAGTCAGTCGTGCATCGACACTTGATCTCCACCATGATGCATGTTAAAGCATCGTTTTTTAACACTGACTGACCGACGTGTCTCTATTAGGCCAGCTAACAAGATTGAAATTTGGGAGGATCTGAAGACAATCAGTAAGTTTAAATCCTGTATGAATAACGGAATAAACGCTTTAAAGTTTGTGCAGTTTTGTTGTATGATCGTTTCCTTCACCCACTAGGTTTCACTCGAAGCATCGTGGCTGTTTATAGCACTTGCATGCTGGTGGTGTTGCTTCGTGTTCAGCTCAACATAATCGGTGGCTACTTATACCTGGACAACTCAATAACTAAAAACGGAACGGTAAATTCTCCAGTTTATTTTATTTTTTTCCAGTTTATTTGCAGTAAAAATGCCTTTTTTTTATTCCACTGAAGAAACGTGTGCTCTTTGTGTCTTACATTTGGATTCTCAGACACCTTTGGCTCCACCTGAAGTCCAAGAGAAATATCTGTCAAGCATCCAGCACCTTCTGGGAGACGGTAAGAGAACCTTTAGTTCCCTGGTTCCGTCATCTGTACTTTCTGTTTCTAACTGAAGAATGGATTTAAAAATGACGGTCATTTACATCATCCGTTTGGATTTCTGTTGATTTGTTTGTGACTGCAGGGCTGATTGAGCTGATAACCGTGGTGAAGAAAGCAGTGCAGGAAATCCTCGGACCGTAAGGCTCTTCTAGTCTACTCGCTCTATTAGTCCGTAGTGTCTGTACTAAATCGGAGCTGCAGCAAAGATCAGCGAAAATTAGAAACTTGCACTTTCTCAGCATTTTCTTTGGCATGGAAAACCACTGCCTTGCATAAGTATTCACCCCTTTGACTTTTTTACATTTTGGAGCGTTGAAATGGACTTCACTGGGATTCTTACTGTTTAATGTAACACTTTCAGGTTGTTGGATTTCCACTCTAGTGTAGCTTTGGCAGTATGATTAGGGTCATAGTCCTGTTAAACTTTCTCTGTTTCAATTCCAATGCACACTGGAAAGGATTTTCTACTGGGATTGGCCTGTATTGGCTCCATCCATCCATCCCTGCCCTTATCCACAACCAGTTTCTCAGTTTCTGCTGATGAAAAGCATCCCCACACCATGATGCTATCGGCACCGTGCTTCACTGTGGGAATGGTGTGGGTTTAGACCTGGCTTTACGCATTATACCACGGCAAAAAGTTCAATTTCTCACCACTCGGCCTTGTAGAGCGTCAGGTCTGTAGTCATCCTGTAAACAGCTTCTCCAGTCTGAGCTGTGGTTGCTTCCCTGACTAATGCCTTCCTTACCTGGTCATGGACTTTAGTGGATGGCCTTTTCTAAACAGATTCCATAGATTTGTTTTTTTTAATAGTTCAAATTAGTTTTATTTCCCCACCAAACCTTGATACGTTTCTGGAACTTAGTCATGATGACCAAGGAGCACCAACTGCCCAACCGTGTTACTCTGTTTTCTGTTGGTAAAGAAACAACACTGCCTCATCAAGCATGTAGAGATGTTTACTTAATATTCAAATATAAATAAGTGAGGAAATGTCCAGGATTGTTCTGAAACTTTAGAGCATTTATTCAGGTTGCCCTGATAAAGATCAAACAAACAGCTGATTGTTCAGATTTTGGAGATGTTTATTACTGCAGTTGGAGATTTATCTGAAGTTCCACTTGTCAATATCTTTAGCGTAATGGTGTGAAATTATTTTGTACTTTATTATGAGCTGTTTTTCTAGTACATGCTGTCTGTAATACGGTATTACACCACAAGATGGCAGCATCCGTTTATTAATTGGAGCTTCTGTTCTAGTTCACACTGCTGATGTTCATGCATAAAAATGATTACTTTGGATGTACAGCTGTGGAACATTTTAGCCATCTATCAATCAGCATATTTGTAATACATTTAAATTTTTTTGGTGTCAGTGGTGCCATTATATATGAATCATTAGTGGCCTGATGGTGGTGCTATAGCATGTGTTTTAAGTCCTACTCAAAATCCATTTTTCTCTTATTTCTTGGCTTCAGGTGATTTCAGTTACTAATTTCCTCCATAATAATTCATTTGCTAACTTGCAAAATCCTATAATTGCGAACTAGTGCTAAGACATTTGCTCAGTTGGAGTTGGAGTCAAACTACCCAACAGAGTGTGTACCTCAATAATTATATAAAAAAAAAAGTATGTTTTTGTCACACAATGTGGCCACCACATGTCAATCAGTTCTAGAGAGATGGAGCCTGATTGACTGACCGAATTGACTAACATCTGTACCTCATGAGTGCTTGATTGGATTCCCAAATTTGAAAGGCACATACTGGATAAAGATGCTCAAAGTTTGGGGTGTGGTCACGAATGGGGCGGAGCTAAAGTCACATCTATAAGCTAATCTGTACATGGATTTTTTAAGTGATGTAATTACGTACATCAGGCCTTTATTCACTCCGTCTCAGTCTCGTTCAAATAGGCCACTAGGGGGCTGTTCAGAAAACAAGCGTTTCTCTTGTACAGTAAAGGTTTAGAGTAAAACTTCTTTCAGCTCCTTGTGGTTAGCAGTCTGAAGTGTGAATACACGTGAACAAACAGGGAGTTTCCAGAACATGTGTTTACACTGTGGTAATGTGACTCTGATTACACACAGGTGAGCTCAGTTCATTCAGAAGTATGTGACTTACAATGACAACTTGGGCGCGTTCAGTGTGGCTACGTTACGTAACGTTAGCCTAACGAAAGTCCAAGTATTTACAGTAATTCTGAGAGCATGTGAAAGCAGTATAATTTTCACAGTTTTGACTGAAACTAGCAAAAGAACGAATTCTGGGAAGATGTTAACCTCAAATACAAAGCATTAGTGAGCGTCACCTAACTGAAAATGTGTGTGTGGGGGGGATTACTTATGCACAGCACTGTATAATTATAAATGCTCACTTTTCAGGATCTCTTTGAAGCAGAGTCTGTCTCTGCAGGATCTCGAGCAGCACGTAAATCAAATCAGACATCTAGTGGAAGAGAACTCCGGCTCGTCCAAGTTCAGGCTGCTGTCCTGGTACATGATGCCTGATGAAGAGAACCCTTTAGCTGATCAGGTACAGCAAAGAGCTAAAATGGTACAGTTATGACTAAAGGTTCTCTGGGTTCTTAAAATAACCCTGTCACACTTATAAAACCTTCGAGAACAACGGGACAAACGTAACTGTTTGTTCTGTCTTGTAAGAATCATGGCAGTGCAGCATTACATGTGCTCTGTGAGAAGAACAGCAGTGTGCTGTTACAGAAATTTAAGTTCTGTAATATATACACACCGCAGTTCTGCATAAAAGTGCAAAATACAGAATTACTGTTTATCGCACGTATAAACTGAGTGAGAACAGGAACTAACTTGTTTCTCGGACATCCCACAGCATTCAGTCTAAACCACTAAAATGTGTGACTTGTTGTCCGTTAGTAATTAAGCGCTGTAGTCGTTGGGTAATGGCTGAAGTGTAAGCAGAATAACACTCCACACCGTGCTGTTATATGAAAATCGTGCCCTTTACGGCGCTCCACTGCGCGCCATGCGGCATCACCCCTCCCCCCTGGGTGATTTTTCGCATAACCTCACGGTCTGGAGTGTGTAATTCTTTCTTTAGTAAATCAGGATGTTGGGAGCAGACAAAGTTCTTTTTGTTTATTGTTGACAGTGACTGTTACACGGTTGTTAGATATACAATATTGTGAGTTTCACATTCAACACTCATGTTTTTGCACCTTGCAGGCTTGTGGTCTGACGGAGAATGACGTCACAACAATAAAGCTACTAAACGAAACCAGGGACATGCTCGAGAAGTATGTAAAAGCATGATGTCTTTTAAATTTAACGATGCAGCTGAACTTTGTTGTACGTTTCTATCTGCGTGATTTTTGTCTCTGATGTTAGCCCAGATTTCAGCACCATACTCGGCGCTTGCCTGAACCGGGGCTTCGGCCATTTCCTTGACAACATGGCTGAGTTTTATTGCCCTCCTCAAGGAGACTCCACCCCCAGCAGCACTCCTGATAGGTCAGGATTTACTTATTTACAGTTGTGCATTTTTATTAATTTTTACATTTTTATTCTTTTTTTTTTAATTAAGACGTTTTTTCTCTTCCAGGCTCTTGCATGTAAGTCTCCCACTCGCCAAAATAATTCCGATCGCCAACGGGCAGATTCACGCGATATGCAGTGAAACCCCCAGTCAGTTTATTCAGGTACGCTAGACGACGTACAGTTTCCTTTCCACTGAGAGATTTCCTTGTGGTTGGGTTCTGAGTTACAGCTTTAACTCCAGTCATGGCCTGGATGATATTCCTTTCTTCTAATGAAGCGATTGGAGCAGTGATGTAACTCTCAGTCTGCCCTGGATGAAAGTTTAACACAAAGATGATTATTTTTGATATTGCTGATCACTAATCTTCTCTGTTGTGTTTTTTTTTTTTTTTTTATGTTGCAGGATCTTTTAATGACGGAACAAGTGAAAGAATTTGCAGCCAATGTTTATGAAGCTTTCAGCAACCCTCACGAACTGCAGAAGTAAACGCTTTTTAACATGAGGTCAGATTCCTGAACCTACAACCAGCGGTACAGCACAACGTTCCCGTATTCCCTCATCTTCTAGGGGAAAAACGTACGCTTGGTGGAATGCTGTCATGAATGGCTTGCGTCAAGTTATAACTGATGATTGTTAATAGCTGGAGCTCTGGATTTATCACTTTTTTTTTTTTTTTCCCTCTCTGATTTTTCCTTGATTTTCTCCATAATTTAGTCGTGACCCGTCAGCCAGCTCTCAACATCTCACGACAACCGCCAATCAGGGAGGGCGAAGGCTATCGCTCACTTCCTCCCAGGCCAGCTGACCGCCACTTTTCAAACATCTGGAAGTCGTTAACGAAACCTTTTGTTTTTCTTTCCTTCTGTCCCGTCGCAGATGAACAGCATTCCGTGCTCCTTTTTCAGCTCTAGGGAGGGGATACAGAGCAAGTGCTGTCAGCTGGGATTTTCTGGATTTGTTTTTATCGAGCTGTAAGACTCCGAGCTCACTGTTGAAGTTTTTAGTTGGTAGATGCCGCATGAACCAAACCTCACTTCTTTTGTTTTAATTCTTTTTAACCAAACCTGCAAGCCGGAAATTGTCAAATAGCCTGTAATAAATGTGATGTCATTTTGTTAACATATACACACAGGGACTGACTCAATCTTAACTTATTGACACTAATGAAAAATATAAAAAATAAATGCTTACAAATTCTTATCCTTGAAATGAATTAAGTTACTGTGGTGAAAATGGTTATTAGCTATAAAGTTGCGCTGTAAATGAAAGGCGATGGCTAACTTCCCGTGCGTTATGTCATTTAACTGTTTTTCAACCCACAAGATGTTCATAATGAGCAGCTAAACTACGGTAATTTGTAGAAACCAGCAGCAGATCGGTGTTTCTCACACTGTTTTGGCTAACATTAATTCCTTTTCAATAATCTCTGAAGCCTAGTATTCCTTCAAAACCCTGGCTGTGATCATGATTCATTGTCCGGTGATGATGTTTTTCTTAGTAAGCCATGTTTCCATTTCATTTCTGTTGCAGCACGTCTTAGTGCGATTATGTTTTACCCTAGAGCAACAAAAATTGTCGAGTTGGTTACGAACAGCAGTTCTTATTTATTTAATGGGTTAAATCATCTTACTGAAGAAAAGAACAAAATGGAACCAAGTCAAACTGAATGTTGCACATTTCAATTCAATTCATGTAGATGTACAGCACTTTCCCAAATTATTGGCACCCCTTGTGAACATTAGTATAAAGGGTGAAGTGGAGTAGTAGCTTCTCACACTGGAAAAAAAATGAGAAAAATCCAACCTTTAGTTGAAATACACTTGTTCAGAGGAAAAACAAATCTCTCAACAAGAAATCATTATTTTCAACAAAAGCACATGCCATGATTATTGGCACCCTTGTATTTAATCCTTGTACAGCCTCCCTTTGCCAATAAAACAGCACTGAGACTTATCCTGTAACATTTTATAAGGTTGGAGAACACAGGGCAGGGCATCTGGGACCGTTCCTCTTTACAGAACCTCTCCAGATCACCGCAGTCTCCTCTTTAGCTCAACCCACAGGTTTCCAGTGGGCTTCAGGTCAGGGGACTGAGACGGCCTTGGCAGAAGCTTGATTCTGTGGTCAGTACGCCATTTTTGTGTTGATTTGGACATATGCTTCAGATCATTGTCCTGCTGGAAGATCCAGTGATGATCCGGTTTTAGTTTCCCAGCAGAGGCAGCCAGAGTTTGATTTAAAATGTCCTGGTATTTCATGGCGTCCATGATGCCGTGAACCCTAACAAGGTGTCCAGGCAGGGCCTTTGCAGGAAAAAACAGTCCCGCTGCATAACAGAACCTCCACCATATTTTACAGTTGGATGAGGTTCTTTTCATTATAGTCATCCTTCTTTTTACTCCAAACCCACCTCAAGTATTTATTGCCAAAAAGCTCCATTTTAACTTCATCGGACCTTCGAACACGGTTCCAGTTAGTTAGCATTTCACAAACTTCAAGCGCTTACGCTTGTGGTTAACTGATAAAGAAAATACTTTTTTCTGCCATACCTTCCAAATAACCTGTTGGGACGGTGGTGGTGTCTGATGCTGGGTTTGGACATTTCGTAAACCACAAGATTTTACTTTTCCATGTAATTCACCAACAGCGATCCTTGGGCATTTGTTTTTCTTCTCCTCGCTGTACGTGGGGGTTAAATAAACTTGGCTCTTCTTCCAGGCAAGTTTGTAACAGTTCCAGTTTATTATTGCCCTAACTGTAGAAACGGGCATTTTCAGGTGAGCCGCTATGTTTTATAACCAGTCCCTGGCTTATGAAGTTCAACACTCTTCTCCCTCACTGGTTTGTGTGTTCTCTCTTATCTTTCCCATTCTGATGGGTGAATTTGGCCTCTGTGTCAGCTCATATTTGTACCCCAGTTAATCAGGAAGTCATGTATTACAGCTTGAAAGTTCCTACACACTCCAATCAAGTCATAAATGTACAATTTAATGGGTGACATGCTTCAGTTACAAAGGCATAGCTGTTGTTTCAAGTTTGTACAGGAACCGGATTATCTATTGCAGCTAGAAGGTTAATCATAAGTGAAGATACTTGGCTCTGAGATGAAGAACGGGAGAGGGAGGCCATCTGCCCGGCTTCTCTGTCAATGTTTTGCATAGAAATCAGCAACTAGACCACAGTATTGTCCACGGTAAAGACCAGTACACAGCCCTCAAACAAAAGCCAGATTCAAAATATGATTCATTGGAACTAATTAAACTTTTTTTTTTTGAGTTGTTATGAGGCTCTTAGTCTTCAGACAGAAATGACCAGAAAATCAGCTCCATCCATAAGCCCTTTGTCTCAGTTAGTTATGGAATCATGTGATACTAATGATGACTCAGAAGGTGTCTCATCAGTGACATGACTAATCACAGAAACTGCAGCGCTAATCATGCTGACAGTGTATTTGCAGTGTAAATACCACCAGCAAGCGTGTTTTCCACGATCACAATGCAGTCACATGACACTCACTCACTACACTCTTTCTTTTCTCTCAGGTTTTGGCAAACAGGAAATTCTACCTTGTCACATGATCCATGATAAAGTTGCCTTGTAACCTTTACTGAAACTATTTACATGAATTCCTGGAACAAGAGGAAAAAAAGTCGTAAATATTACAGTGCATTTCATCTTGTTTAATCTGTTTGTGTATGAGACAACAAACTCAGGAATGACTTTGCAGGTTTAGTTTGTTCTGGCTTCATTTGTATGAATGTAAGAAACAGGCAGTCGGTCCTGTTCGGATGAGGCATTTAAAAGGTAAAATAATTTATCCTTTAAGAAACAGAAAAGTGTTAAGGTAAATATGATAAAAATAAATAACCAGTAAAATAAAACCTAGCTACACACTTGCATACACTGAAGTATTTAATAGCACCATCAGTTGTTTGTTTGCATTAAAGGCAGCCTACAGTGATTTAAGAAAGTATTTGCACCCCTTCATTTTTTGCATACTTTATTCTACTATAGATTTAATTTAAAATGGATTTAATTTTGAATTTTCAATGGATTCAGACCTAGATCTGGGTGAGGATATAAAACCATTTCTATAGCTTTGAATGTTCCCCAGAGCAAAGTGGGGCCTATGATCATGGAATGGAAGAAATTTGGAGCCACCAGGACTTCCTAGAGCTGGCCATCCAGCCAAACTCAGCAACTGGCCTGTAAGCTCTGGGAGGTGACCAAAAACCCAATGGCCACTCCAACGGAAGTCCTCAAACGAGATGGGAGAACCTGCTGGAAGTATAACAACCAGGCCTGAGTAAAGGGCATATAACTGGCAGTTAAAATATTCTGAGATCATAGTAAATGAAATACTTTGGTCTGATGAGACAAAAATTGAACATTTTGGGTTGAACTCCAAATGGTACATTACTGGTAACCAGGTAGTGCTCATCACCTGGCTAATACAATCCTTATGATGGAGGCAGCATCTTGCTGTGGGAGTGTTTCTCAGTGGCATAGAAAGGGACACTGGTCAGAATGGAGGGAAGGATGAATACAGAAAAATACTTAAAGGTCCTTGAAGAAGATCTGCTCTAAAGTGCACACAACTTCAGACTGGGGTGAAGATTTACCGTTCAGCGTACAGCCAAGACAATGCTGGAGTGGCTTCAGGACAAATCTCTGAATGTTCTTGAGTGGCTCAGCTAGAGCCCAGACTTCAACCCGGTAGAACATCTGTGGATAGAGCTGAAGATGAAAGTTCACAGATGCTCCACAGCCAATCAGATTGAGCCTGAGCGGGAACAGTAAGAATAGGAGAAACATCCCAAATTGGGGAGTGTAAAGTTTGTAAAGATTTGCCCAAGAACACTCAAAGTTGTAATGGCTGCCAAAGAAGCTTCCACAAAGCAGTGAATAAGGGGTGTACATACTTATCTAAAGGAGAGATTTCTGTTTTCGATTTTTAACCAATTTGAAACTTAATAAATGTTTAATAAAAAACCAAAACCAAAACTTTGCTTTGTCATTATGGGTTATTGGATGCAGCGTGATGGCTGAAAATTGAATTCCTTTTAATTCCAACCTGAAGAGGTTGGGATTCTTTCCACATCCTCTGTAGTTAGTGATGTCATATTGGTGTATCCAGTGGCAAGATCAGATTTCACAATGCTGACTCACAAATACATCTGCAATAGAATGTCAGCTCTCCTACCATTACAGTATGGCATAATCTGAGGATCAACAGACCTCTAGCAACATGAGCTCATGATACCCTGTAACACCACAGTACACACAATCAGGAAAAACTCCTCAAAAAAAGAAGCGCTTCGCTTTAAGAGATCTTGTGTTGTGCAAGAGGCAAGCGCTCACTACTGACTTGAAAACAGCAGGGAGAAACCATGTACTGTATGTAGTGATAATGTGCTTCCAAATGTGTATTGTAGAGACATTAAACACAGTAGTAATTAATACTGTTCATGTTTATTGAGCTGTGCTATCGCGATGCATGGTCCTGAAAGGATCAGCATGAACTATTTATCTCCCGTTGCTCTGACGCATGCTGCAGTCACACCACAGGATGGTCGGAAGATGTCATCCCCGCTGGATAATCTGATTGGTCCGAAGCTTGCATCACTCACCCGCTCACCATATCAATTCTGCATGAAGCTGAAAGGTTTACAAGTAGTCACATGACTTTCCTGATCTGATGCAGACTCAGCGGGTGACTGTACAGTATGCTGATGGAAATTAACTCTTTCATAAGATCATGGTGTCATGTTATTAAGTCATCATGTTTACAATATATCTGAATTACGTTGCTCCATCCTGTAGAGGCTGCTGAGCATTTTGGAAGCAGGATCTACAGTGTATTTTGGTCATATTTTGAACCTTATTTATTTGTTTTAGATGAAGCTTTTGTATGATTTCAAACATATTTGAGCACTTTCAGTTAAGAGCTTTGAATTGCAAGCAAGTTTTGGAGCCTGGTCTTTTCTTCAGATGAGCCAAATCAGCACATTTGTGACAATCTGACAATGTGGCAAAAAAAATGAAATGGAGAAATGGAAATCGGGAACTATTGCAGCATTAGCAAAATGTTATTCAGAGAAAATGCTAATCTGGTATGTATTTAAATAAAAAGATGTCATAAATCATCAGATAATCACACTTTTGTGCCTCAACAAAACATTTCTGTACATATTCATGTTTGGATAAGCAAAAATGTATTTAGTTTGACATAAGTGAAATTTCACAGTAGCGCACACAACCCAGGCTTCTGCCAATTTCACAATCTTACGCAGAAAGAGAAATGCACCTCGGCCTAATTTTAACACAGCTGGAATGATATAAGGCCTTCGTAAATTAGTGATGGGGGAAGGGGCATTGGACGTCTTTCCACTCCCTTCTTCTCGTTGACAATGAACCTGACAATGAAATGCCAGATATAACAGAACACATGGACACAGCTGCAGAAGTAAATGAGGTCAGGCTCCGTGAAGGGATTGGGAATCCTGGCTATGGCTTTCCCTCTGTCTGTGTGTCTGAGATTAAACCCTGCTGGCCGCTCACTACTAAAGCCTTGGGAGGCTGTTACCATGGCTCAAGCTGGGGTAAACAAACAGAACGGGTGTCACCGGCTGTTCTGGGGTCATTGCCACATGAAGGTAGAGCTGATTTAACTCCAGATTTATAAATAACTGTGACAAGAGTTGCTGTGCATGGTGCAAATAGAAGAGAGACGTGAGCAGCTATTATTTAGAGTAGGAAATCTCATCCTAATTCCAAAACAGTGACGCTCTGCAGCCACAACTGCTGATTCATTTGCAGTTTATTTATGTTGGGATGGGTCTTTAAAATGGTTAATATGTCTAACACTATCTCCTGCGAACCAGTCCATCATTGTAGGGATAGGCTCCAGGCCCACCTGTTACTGACGTGTGTGAATGAATAAATGAATGAATGGATATCTAACAATAACAGCACCAAAGAGGTGTTGGATAGTGACGTAGCTACCTCCAGATTCTTTGAGCCCCTAAAAGTAAACTACCCATAACTTACTAATTCCATTTTTTCACAGTTAAAATTAATTTTAGTCTTTCAGCAGCCACAAACTGTATGCCTCAAAAAGTCATTTTTATTCTTTTCACAATTATATGTCCATTAGCGGATTAACTCACAATTATTTAATACGGTAATTTACTAGTAGCATTTTAATGATTCATAAGAACAGGCCACCTTCCATTGCTCCATGGTCCAGTTCTGATGGTCACGTGTCCATTAGGAGGTGGATAGGAGACTACTTTTTCAGCGGTTTGTGCTACAGTAGCTAGCTAGCACAGTAGCTCAGTGGGATCGGACCAGATGGGCTAGCCTTAGCTCCCCATACGCAATAAGGAGCCTTGGGTGCCCATGACCCTGTCGCAGGGTCACCGGTTGTACGGCCTTCACCGATGCCCTGATACATCACGGTACAAATTTGTGACAATTTGAACTGATGGAAATAAATAATGAACCGCGATTAAGCTTTTATTTTTTTTTAGTCGCATTACTTAGACAGCAGAGGGCCCAATAACGTATAATAGCATGTACGCGGCATTGTAGACGTCACTGTAGGTGGAATTACCACACAGATCTAAAACAGGAAAGAGCTTTTGTGTGATTAACTTTACAAACAAACAACAAGAAATCAGAGCAATGTTTTTACAGACTGTTGACAGCGAAAGAAAATTGACATAAATGGGAGTTGTTTTATGTGTAATTTTAATTATTAAGAAAAAGCTTGTTATTAACTTTTTTCCTTTTTTTTTCTGACCACAGTTGATGTGAGGAAAACTCTTCGCCGAGTTGACCCATGGAAGGCTGCTGGACCAGACAACATCCCTGGGAGAGTGCTCAGAGAATGTGCAGACCAGCTGGCAGATGTTCTTACTGACATCTTCAACATATCCCTGAGCACTTCTGTTGTTCCGAAGTGCTTCAAAACCAGCACCATCGTTCCTTTGCCAAAGAAGTCCTCAGTGTCCTGCCTCAATGACTATCGTCCCATTGCACTCACACCCATCACAATGAAATGCTTCGAGAGGCTCGTCATGAGGCACATCAAGACCCTTCTGCCTCCCTCACTGGACCCCCTGCAGTTCGCCTTTCGCCACAACCGGTCCACAAACGATGCCATTGTCACCACCCTACATCTGGCCCTCATCCAACTTAATGACAAGGACACTTATGTACGAATGCTGTTCATAGACTTCAGTTCAGCATTGAACACAATCATTCCTCAGCACCTGATTGGGAAGCTGAGCCTGCTGGGCCTGAACACCTCTCTCTGCAACTGGATCCTGGACTTCCTGACTGAGATACCCCAGTCAGTTCGGATTGGGAACAATGCACAGCTTGAACCACATAATCAAGTTCGCCGATTACACGACTGTGGTGGATCTCATCAGCAAGAATGACGAGTTAGCATACAGAGAGGAGGTGCAGCAGCTAACAGACTGGTGCAAAGTCAACAACCTGTCTCTGAACGTTGGCAAAACAAAAGAGATGATTGTTGACTTCAGAAGGGCACGGAGTGACCACTCTCCACTGAACATCGAAGGATCCTCTGTGGAGATCGTCAAGAGCACCAAATTCCTTGATGTTCACTTGGCGGAGAACCTCTCCTGGTAGCTCAACACCAGCTACAAATCCAAGAAAGCACAGCAGCGTCTCTACGTCCTGCGAAGGCTGAAGAACGCCCAACTCCCACAACCCATCCTCACCACCCTCTACAGAGGGACTATTGAGAGCATTCTGAGCAGCTGCATCACTGTCTGGTATGGAAACTGCACCGTATCACCTACAGCGTATAGTGAGAACAGCTGAGAAGATCATCGGAGTCTCTTTTCCCTCCATCACAGACATTCACCACACACGCTGCATCCGCAAAGCCACTAGCATTGTGGACGAAACCACACACCCCTCACACACACTCTTTACCCTCCTGCCATCTGGCAAGAGGTACCGAAGCATTCAGGCCCTCACTGCCAGACTGACTAACAGTTTCTTCCACCAAGCCATCAGACTCTTGAATACTCAGGGACTGGACTGACACACACACACACACAAATGTATATATTATACCAAGTACATTAGACTTGGTCCTGGAAGAACGTTGTCTCGTTTGACTATGTACTGTATCTTCTGTATATGGTTGAAATGACAATAAAAGCCACTTGAACTTCAACTTGAACTTGTTCACCTGCTGCCTGATAAATCACACCCTTTAACAGGTGCCACTGTAGCGAGATAATCAATGTTATTTACTTCACCTCTCAGTGGTTTAATGTTATAGCTGATCGGTGTATCATATCATATACAGGGAGTGCAGAATTATTAGGCAAATGAGTATTTTGGCCACATCATCCTCTTCATGCATGTTGTCTTA
>JAQQZR010000012.1:21238926-21250930 GCA_030068235.1 Notoglanidium macrostoma | reverse complement strand
TAGTTTCAATTTTATATCATTTAAACATTTCAATCTTTTCATAATTTTCTCTTTGCATACCAGAAGACTATGTAAGTGAATTTCCCTGTTTCCAGCTTTTATCCCCAACAGTTTCAGCAACGAGCACTGACCAGCAAAAGAAGGCCGAGGTCTCAAGTGAGCTTTTATTTCTTTTTTACTTCTTGTTCATTTTCTGCCCAGTGATTTTTGTTGAGACCATTAGAAGCTTAATGTTTTGCAATATTGGGTTTGCCTCATTTTTTACAAATCACAAATCTAGTGGAAAGCCAAACAGAAGAGTGGAGCGGATTATAACAGCAAAGAGGAATAAATCTGAAATGGGATGTAAATATGAAGGTTTGTGAATATAAAATATTGTCTGTATAAAAATTATACAAAAAGGTACTTTTGGGAGTGAGTGTTGTCAAATTCATTATTGGAATTAAGAAGCACATTATTTTATAAAGTACTATGACTGTAATTCAGCCTTGACTGTATTCACACCCAACACACATTCATGTGAATGCACAAACTTGGGGCTGGGAACTAAGTAAACAAAGTAATTTAATCATTATGGATATCTAATGGCTGGAGCAACATGTTGGAAGGTGACGTGTCTTTACCCTGGAACCTCATAATCTGTCTGACTAGGTGTTGTCTTAATGACAGATGTACATATACCTCAGTATCTTTTTGAGGAAATAACAGACATTTAGCCTCCTGACTAAAAAGAACCATGGTGTTTCACCCTATGGTCAGTGAAATACGGTGTAAACACTTAAGCACAATATTTTACAATATTTTACACTTATATGAAACGCACATCTATTCAGGGTTTAGATTTTCTTTATATTTAAGAATAAGCCTATTTTTCCTCTGGGTTAGAATGCCAATATTTAATTCATCAGTATATATGAGTAAAAATGTAAATGTTGCCTGTATAACCGATGCCAAGTTCTTGGATACTGAAAGGAAGGGGTGAAAATGTCACCTAGCAATCCTGAAAGTGATTCAGTATTTCTCAAAAAAGAACTCACACAAAATAGCGGTACAGCATTACAAGAAAAATAAATACAGGTGACAAAATAAAGGAAAAACCCTGTTAAGGCCCTGATGTGTTGTGGGAGGCATTTTACTGGAATGTTTAGGTTAACTTGGGTTCATTATATCTAATCACCTTTATCCTGTAATGAAACATTTCTGTCCTGATGGGAGTGGTCTTTCCCAGGATAACTCCTCCCCCATCCACACAACGCACTGATCTGGAGGGAAATGATGTAACTCCTATAACCTTCACAGTCTCCAGGTGATCACTTTCCAAATGAATCAACCACAGCAGTAGGGGAAAACCACTAAGTACAGTATTAAAGTTTATAGGTATAGGCACGATAAAGCTGAGTGAGATAAAGTTTCTAATCCTGGCAGCCAACGAGATATACAACATCAACAATGTCATGTTTTGACTCTAATGGCATTGTTTCCTAGTAACTCTCTCTCTCCTTTCTCTCTCTCTCTCTCTCTCTCTCTCTGGGGATTAGGAAGAGGATTGGAAGTTTCCAGAACCCAGGGATAAAAGATTCACACTTAGTGAAGGAATGTAAAGTGTTGTACTGCACTCCCTGCTGTCTTCCTCTGATCACATCCTTCACACATGAACTGAAACACAAACAGCCCTACTCTGGAGCTCTTACCCTTGCCCTTTAAAAGACCTTTAGAGCCCTACTATATCTATTCACTGGCCAGTCGATTTAGGTGTGTTAGAGCAAACACAATCACTAAATTGTACTGGACTTCAGCAGTACAAGAGGACTGGAGCTGGATATCCTCACTTTAGAGGCAGCTTTCTGATTAGGTTAAGTCACATTTTATTAGAGCTGATACAGAGAGTATAGACCTGCCATGAAGTGTGGTGTTGGTTAGCAGTTCAAATACACACTATGTAGTAATAGACTTCATGTAAACACTATAATTAATTTCCTGGTTACACAATTTACAATTTTTGACTCTATAGTGTACAGTTATAGAAAAGAAATGATTTATAACAGCACTATCCAGTGTCGTGCTGTTTCATGGAGTTTTTCCTCATCATCGTCACTACTGTTTTTTCATAAGTTTCAAATTTACAACCAGAATTTATATATTTCTGTAAAGCTGCTTTGTGACAACGTCCATAGTTAAAATGTTATAGAAATAAAACTTCATTGAATAGAAAAAATAAAACCATTTTTACTTATGAACAAACCAGAATGTCTACATTTTATGAGCTCTTCTAGAAACCTGTATAGACTATTGATGATATATGAATAATTAAGAATTAAACACTTAATTAGTTATATATCATTCACTTTGTTTCTACATAACATACACTATAGAGTACAAAAGTATGTGCACCCCTGACCATCACTCCCATATGTGGTGCTTCAACAATTTTAATACCACAAACGTTAAAAGCACAAAATTCTATAGAATGTCTTTGTACGTTGTAGCATTACAGTGAATACGTGAATTATCATATTTATAGGTTGTTTATCCTCAGATTAAGGAATGTATATACGGCAAAATTAGAAAAACTTGCATGTCTTGTTTCAAATCACTATATCTTAGAATTGCTGGGCTTTGGTTTTTGTTTTTTTCTTTTTTTTTGTTTTTGGTTGACACGCCCGATATTTAGGTATATGTGTCACTAAGGTTTTATAAAGCTTTATGACGTGGCAAATAAACAACCAATCATTTTGCTTTGTGTAGGAACGAGATTTAGCATAACAAACATCCCAAGTCATTATCCTGGTATGCCATTATTTTGTCATTCGTGTGAAATGTTGTGACCCTGATTTCCTACTGAGGGGGAACAGAGGAGAGGAGAGGAGAGGAGAGAGGAGTCCACTTATGGTGTGTGAGCAAAGGGTTGCCTGATTGCATCATCGCAAACCGAAGCCTCTGGCCGGGGCTATAAATAGGATGACGTCACCCAGGCCCAACCCACTTTACTAGTAGAATACCACGCCGAGTTCTACTATAAAACTGGACCGGGGTGATGCAACGCACTGACCACAGCTGTAACTTCCCTCAGAGAGAAGAGTGAGAGAGAGAGAGAGAGAGAGAGAGAGAGAGTAAAGAACAAGCCCGGGCAGAGTTTCAGCTCATTATTTGCTCAGTCATAAAGACGGTAAGTCCCACTTTAGTGTCTCTCTGTAAGCTGGACGGGTTTAAAGGCGCCGCGGGGACAGAGTTAGAGCTGAGACTCGCCCTGAGTTTCACTGAAAGCTCGGAGTTCTGTCGTGTTTAATTCTGTAAAGTCTTCACCTGCAGTAAGTGTTTAAAGTGCCTGAGAAACACTTAACTGAAAGGTTTGGTGTTCGATTATAACTCAGGAACACAGCAGGCGCGCGCAGCTTTTATCAACCGTCCGGACGTTAGGAGTCACTTTTGTTTTTGTCTGTTTGTTTTTGTGTTTGTCTGATTTTGATTGTGATTTGCGTTTGTTATTGTTTTTGTGTTTGGCGCTGTGTTTTCTGTTTGGTTGTGTGTTTTGTGTTTATGTTGTTTGTCTGAGTGTGTTTTTCTTGTTTGTATGAGTTTGTTTGTTTGTTTGGCTGGTTCTCATTAGCTGGTGTAAATGGAACGATTTTATAACACAAAAACAAACTTTCAGACATGTTGAGATGTTTGGGTTTCTATAATAACAGAGTTTATAGATTTTCTTTATTACATGTTCATTACAGTGACAATAACTTTTTTCTTTTCTTGTTGTTTGTCACATTGGAGTAAAAAAAGTATAAATACTAATTTGTATAATTACTTTATCATATTTTTGTTAATTAACTTTCATATTGTGTTAATGAGTGTTGAAAAAACATCAGATGATGATGATGTTCCTGTTCCAGGTTTCAGAATGATGCTTCAGCATCCTGGTCTGGGTCTGGGTCTGGGTCTGGGTCCGTCTGAGATCAGTGCCTCGGCTCTGGTGCCGTGCCTGTCCCCGCCCGGTTCGCTCACACTTGACGACTTCACTCATTTCAGCCCGCTAGTGAAGGAGGAGCTGCGCTACGCCATCCAGAACAAGCGCCTGTCCAGTGGAATGAGTACGCCCGGAACCAGCTGTTCCAGCTGCAGCTCTGAGAAACCCGCTGAGCTGCTGGGAGCCAAGAGAGAGGTACACCATGTTTGTTTAAAGCGTTGCTTACGAGAGCTGAACTTCAATATCAAGCATGTGAAGTTTTAAGCCATTTTATGTTACAGTTTTCGTCTTGATGACGGGTTAATGTTGGTTTCCCCACAGCTTAACGTGGAAGAGGTGAATCGTAGGAAAAGACGACGGGAAAGGAACAAAATCGCCGCTGCAAAGTGCAGGAACAAGAAGAAGGAGAAGACGGACTGTTTACAAAAGGTAAAGTTTTGTTGGAACTGGAAATATATTCTATTATTATTGACAGGAAATGATTTGATGGACCATTCAGTTTAGTCTCACACAAAAAAATCTCAAGGGTTAGATTATTGCAAAAGGGCTATACTTGGATCTGCGCTCTACATCGATCCTTTAAGGATTCACCAGAAACTTCTTATCTTCCAAAATCTTAGGGGAGAAAGATAACCCTGCCCTTGGTTGATTAACAATTCCTCAAACTTTTCATACTTATTGTGTGATGCTTCGAATCACTGTAAACAAAATCCGTAGATTGTTAGTAAGTGGTTTTCTTTTTCTCTGGCAGGAGTCGGAGAAGCTGGAGTCCTTAAATGCTGAGCTGAAGGCGCAGATCGAGGAGCTGAAGAACCAGAAACAGCAGCTGGTCTACATGCTGAACCTGCACCGACCGACGTGCATCGTCCGAGCGCATAACGGCCAAACTCCTGAAGATGAGAGGAACCTGTTCATCCAGCAGATCAAAGAGACCACGCTGCAATGTATGAGCTTCACCACGACCGGCTCTGCGGACCCCGCCTCACTAACCACCTGCGATCATCTCTGAAGCACAAGACTTTCTCTATTCAGAACAGAGTTTTGCCAAGAAGGACCCGCTCGAAAAGTAGTAACCTGTACAGGACTAAGGACAGGAGTAAGCAATATGTATGAGCACTAATGTGATTTGATGTCTTTTTGCTGTATTTAAATGTTATTTAAAATGATACGATGAACTTGTGATGCTGTTTTGTACGTGCACCAAAGCATGATCTTGTGGTGAAGCCAACACGAGGCCACTTATCAGCTAAAGTCACTAACGATATCCCGAGCACTATACGCTGTGTGAAGAAAGATGCACTTGAATACGAGTGAGCGTTCTGCTCCACGTATCACGTAGGATGTATTCCTGTATTTCTATATTGCTCCTGCGCTGTTTCATGTCTCCATAATCTGCCAGACAAAACTACTTAAAGCTGCTGCTATGCTAATATCTCAGGTGATGGAGGTTGTGTGCAGAAATACAGACGGAGAAATGGAACAAGGAAATGGGAGTAATAATAATAATACGAGTGAACTTTGTGTTATCAGTAATATTTCATCTTGCTGCTTGAAGATTAGAACAAATACGTTACGTAGAAGTAAAAAAAAACCCAGAGTGTGTTCTTTTGTTTTTTCAGAAATCTGTCTTTTTTTTAACACAGTGCTGAACTGGATGTCCCGTGTGGCCTCATGAGTATGAGTTTTTGTATTATTAGTCATGTTTGTGTTTTTGAAGTGTTAATATTATATTTTTATATATAATGTAAATGTGCGGTTCTTGCTCGATGCACAATCTTGTCACTTTAAAGGGTATAAAACTATTGTAGTTATGTTAGCTAGCACACTAGTTAGCACACTCATGTCATATTTCCCACTCTGGTACAGAAATCACATGTATTAGACTAACACTTCAGTGCTTTACCTCCACGTTCAGTTATTTACCCGACAACCGTAGCGTTTTTTTGTTTGTCTTTTTTCCCTTCAGTTGTTTCAGAGCTTCTGATTTAATTTGGACAAGAGACGCAGGCGTCATCAGCTTTATACGTTTATGTTCTTTTGAAATGTGGTTCCCCTCGCTCTTTTCAGTTTCTATTCAATTAAGCTATTGATGTTTAACCATCTTTTTCCTTGTCAGCCTTGTTTCACCCCTTCATGAACTTGTTAAACTGTTTAATTGTACGTCTGAGTAATGTGGGCTGTATTCAAGTTTTCATTCAAATCCTCTGCACTCAAACGTCTAGCTGTTCCTGCACATCTTTATTGCTTATGTATGGATTGGTTCAATTTGTTACCACATGAACGTAAAGTTCACATTTTTCTCAGTAATTATTTATAAAAGTGAGTCATTGTATACGAATTCAGTTTGTGGCGTCAAACGATAGTCAGTAGGTTAGCGATGAGTCAGAGGGTTTAACATGCAGTACACAGGGGAAGTGAGCACACCCCTGTGTAATATCACTTCACTGATTCAAACTTGTATCACCTTTCAATAATTGAGTAGTTTCTAATCGCAGCCTCGCACCGAAATGCTTCACTGATTGTAAATGAAATTCCAATGTCGGAATAAAATCGTGTGTTTTGCTGGGTTTGTAGTGCACTCCCATCACCTCCGGCGTTTGGTGTAAGGTGGTCAGGATAGCCGTCTTAAGCCAATCTTTTTCTCATCTTGATGTTCAGATAAAGTCAGACTTGTTTAACATAATCTTTAGTCTTAACTCACGCAAACAGTGACTCGCTAAGATCCACATTCTTTCCAAAATCATAGACAATCACTTGAAATCGATTGTCTTTACATGTGAGCTGGTGTCAGACCTTAGTTTTATCCAAGTCTTTTCAAAGTCTTCTAGTGTATATATAGCATAAATTGAGTGTTTTGTCTTAGGAGCAATCTAAAATAAATACGTTGGGCGTACTATGTTGAACATACGAGCCCCAAAGGGAGAAACTCGAAGCAACCTGTTTAGAAAACCTGTGATCATTGAAACAGAATTTAGCACGCCTGTGATTTTCAGTCTAACTGCACCCTAAATAACCTGTGAACACCAGAACATTCTCAATTTTGGGCCTGTGGGTATCATGTCTACATTATGGCTCCACATGGAAAAGAATTGCCAGGAATCCGACTGTGAGGCTTCACAATGATGGAAAAGGATACAGGACGATCGGTGAGCAAGTAAAAAACATGGTTGCAGCAGTAATCAGGAGGTATAAAACACGCCAGAGTACCACTCTCTTAAACTGAGACCACGGACAGTTCGCTGTTGTGCTTAATCTACCTCTGAAAGACAGACGGGTAAGTGCCTGGGACAGGGGTTATCAGTGGGAGTTTCTGAGACAGTCTGAAGGACGTAGAAAATGGCGTCCGAAACAAAAGCTCTTTGGCGCAAAACAGCAACTTAGATAAAGAACATGAAAAGAACATGAAATATTAGGCCACAGTGAATCCACAGTGAAGCACGGTGGTGGGAGCGCTATGACAGGAGTTGAAAACAATTGTCTCTGACACAGGTATCCTCCACGCCGAGTCTGTCAGAAAAAAAGGTGGACGTACGACGAGTAATGAAAGAGTTCCTAATCGGAGGCTTGTATTTTTAATATAGCTAGTTTTTCAATGTACATAAAATGCGCTACTGTCCGACTTTGAATAAATGCAATTACTGTAAAAGGATACAGTTTAAATCATTTGACATTACACGGGGCTTGTACACACTCATGCGGAATACTGTATGCTGAAAGCCATCATGCCAAGAGTCATAAACGAGCAGCAGGTTACTTGGATATAAGTTTACACACGTAGGATTTCAGGACAGAGGTTAAGTAACCATGATACTCTGCTGTTACTGCGCCATCTGCAAAGTTTAGAGGAAATATTCAGTCATGTCTGAAGAATCTATTTTTTGACGCAAGATCCGTAAAACGCAGTGGAGGAAAGAGAACAAAACAGACAGACTTGAGTAAAAGAGCTTATCAAGAAAATTATTAGAAAAGTAAGTCATGTGCTGTGATAAAACTAGTAAATGTAAGTGATTTGTAAAAAGTAGTGGTACAGTGAACTATGTACTCAAGTACTGAGAGTGCAGATAGTTTGTTTCTTTCCACCCCTGATAACCACCAAGGTCATACTGCCTTGTGGGAAAAAAAAGAAAGGCGAAAAAGTACCACTTCACTCCCATTAACTGGCTGGAATTCCACAGAAGGTCTACGTAGAAAAATAATACTGAAACATTACAAACTTCTGAATCACAGGGGATTATCTCCTCACACACATTAGGTGATTTCCAGACTGGAAATGGTGGCACAGGCTTTCTCAAGCTGCCTTTCAGTTTGGGTTTGATGGTACACTAGTATAGCTATCCAAATAGTGAGCATGTCTTCTTCTTATTTTTCATTCATTCACAGTCACTCTTTAATTTCAGTATTACGTGCTCATGCGCACGAGGTCAGTAACACATTAACAGGTCTACGGGATTTCGGTTTCTTTCTGTTCGATGAAACATTTGGCAGTTTTCCAGCGCTAAATGATCAGAACAGTAAATAATATGTAGGATTTAAAAAAAAAAACTAAATCAGATCTGTTAGATAGATCGTGTTTATGGGAGAGTCAGGCAGTGAGACTTCAAGCAGTGCTTTTTATTCCGTCTCACACACACACACACACACACACACACACACACACACACACACACACACACACACATATGATATCAGTGATAATCAGCCTAGAGAGACTTTAGATTAGTGCTGAGGAAACGTTTAAAGGAATTCTTGTGCAATAGGGCAATGAAATTGTCAGTGATGCGACATGTTGCACCATAACAGCTGATATAACGTAACAGCGTAAAAAAGTATTTTGTAAGAGCAAAAATGTGAAACTCACAAAATTATTTCCTGACGGCCTGTGTGCGTGTCAGTTCCTATAAACTCTTACTGTGAACCCAAAGATAAACCCACAAACATCTGGCTGATAAACCTGAAAGCCCAAAGAGATCCCAAAGAGATCCGGTGTCACAAACGATCACTGAGATCACAGAGATTTGAAAGAAGAGAGCATCACAAAATGGCCCACATATGTTTTTTTCTTATAAAAGCCTCCTTATTTTAAAGACAATTACCTGTACACTTAAAATGTCCACTAAAACAACTTCTCTTTTGTTTAGTTTTTTTGGCCAACTGGGTCACTTTGTGGTGATACGCCCTATCTGAAAGCAAAACATGAAGCTACTGTTGATGCGTTATTAACACATGTCCTGTTTTCAGTAGAGCTTCCAAATTGCAAATGAGCAACTTTTTATTAAGTTGCTAGACAAGTTTGGTGTCAATATGCAAAATTGAGAGAAAAAAACCTCACTGACTTCGATATCAAATTCATTTGCGCATTATGGACGAATCCGTCAGACAAAAACAGACAAAATGGCTGACTTCCTGTTTGGAAAATCAGAAATCTGTAATGTAAAGAACACTTCCAGGGAATCAACAGAAAGAATAATCATGAATTGATTCATTTGTGAATTATAGCGCCCCCTTGATAGAAATTACTGCCGTCCATGGTCCTTTACACACATACAAAGTTTGGTTTGAATAAATGTTCTAAATTTGATGGCTGTACGTCAAACTGTTGCTTGCCTGACTTCCTGTTGTTTTCCAGAAGCCCTCCTCAGTTTCAAATGAACTCAAAGATGGTTTATAACACAAGGTCATGCTCCTAAACATAGCTTTCTGTCAGTATGTACAAGTGTTGCTAAGGAACGACCTCACTGGTGACTACCGTCTAATTTGGGTTTTATGGAATGCAAATTGTGTTTGATATTCAATGAACCATGCTGAATATCAAACATATACGAAGATATCTTTTATTCCAGCAATTTTTTTTTTCTGACAATGCACTGGTTCAAATTTCACGAAGATTAGATGAAGTGTTTAGGATGAAAAAAGCGGCAAAATGAACAAATTAAATAAATTAATCCAACATTTCATTTCCAATCCTGATAAATTCAGGCAGGTTCTTTTGTGTGTGTGTGTGTGTGTGTGTGTGTGTGTGTGTGTGTGTGTGTGTGACATTTCTTGCACATGTTGCTGTTTTTTTTTTACATTCCTCTCAACACAGAGCTGTTGTCAAAATTATACATAATCAGGGTTGCCAGGTCTCAGCAAAATTTCCAGCACAACTACGTCTCAAAAAAACTTGCACTTAAAATATCCTGCCATTCAAAAAGGAAGATTTTTTTATTTTTTTTGAAGTTCACTTTGATGCACATAAAAACGTACATGCTACTTTGGGTGTGTTCAAAACTGCTGTCTCAGGACGGGGTCTAACAAAACTGTCAGGAATCAAGAACCGTCTGAAACTTTCATTTCCTGTCTTCTAAGATGCCTTTAAACTGCCTCCGGCTGAAGGCATCATGGATGTACCCTGGATGCTAAATATTACCCATAAATCTGTGTCAAGCAAGCAAAAAAAATTTAAATTATGGTGGACCAAGCTTCACAGAAAAGTGAACTTATACAAATCTGAAGGTTTTTTTTTTTATTTGCTTTTTTAAACACATTACTATCATACAGGCATTTCTTAGCCACCTAGCTAACGTTACGGTTTCGCTACCCAGCGTGCTGATGTCCTACGCTACATCCTAACAGGCTGTTCGACCGCAGCTCATATCTGCAATATGCTTTTTTCGTCCTTACTGTTGTGTGTTTTGAGCTTCACAGGCTAGCATAGTTTAGTCCAGTAACGTTACAGTCGCTTGCTGTGGATGCTCCATAATACCCCCCCAAGTCTTCACAACATAACATACAACAGAATCACAGGTACACACTCCTCACTTACACCTCCCGTCTGCTTGGCCCAGCACATGAAATGGATTCGATTTAATGCAAAAGAAAACAAAATAAACACTGAATGCGGACTTACGTTATCCACCTGCAGCCTTGTTCTAAAACTAGAAGTGTTTTATTTATAACCTCCAACTGCTGAAAAACCAGTTATCATTAGTTGCATGTGCTCTTATGTCCAAATCTGATCAATTTGACCAGAATACAACAGAAGGGTTAAAAAATAGTCTTCAATCAGTCATGACAAAGAAGGCAAGCCACGCTTCTTTAGAATATGATATAAATGTATGATTTTTCTTCCACTGTCAGGATTTCTGAAATTTGTTTGTGTAATAAATGGCAAGACAAAAATAAAAATGTAAAAATTACTGCTGATGATAAAATCACAGCCTTCTTACAGCCTACTTACTTGTGGTTGAACAGTGATGTTATAAACAGTGTGTGTGTGACTAAACACAGGCTAGGGCTCGACCTAGTGATGGGACTTTTTCCACTGAGTCAGTTCTTTCAGGTTGATACCCCGTGTAGTGAAAAAGGTAATCATATTGAAAGGGAACATTCTAGCAGCTTCTCTACTTACTCTACTATAGAGGAAAATAATTATGCTCAGGATAAGTGAAAACTAACAGTGCATTCAATCAAGACTTTCGTCTCATCTTCAGTTGCAGGAACTTCACTGCTGCTCCTGATATCATTCATTTACACAACTGTCAAGCATAAAGTGCTTAAAACATTAAGCAAATATTCAATATTCATGGTGATAAAGTTTATTATTACAGACGGTCTGTGTTCCTGAGTGCATTTTTTTCTCCATCTGGCTCCCAAGATGAAAGGTTCGGAAACCTGTGTCTAAAAATAAGTCTGCTAACTTCACCACATTAGCTGTTGGTCATGGGCTTTATGGTGATACACTCACAGCTCCAGGCTCCTCACGTTCATTCTGTTTCACATCTTGTTCCTGCGTCTGTGTGCGTGTAGGTTTCCTCCTGGTTCTGAAAAATGGGAACCTTGCAAGAATCCTGACCTAGAAAAGACATAAAACGTAGCTGCCTCGTATAGTCTATATTCAGTAGATTGTGTCCAAGCATTACGCATAAGCATACAGCGGTGCCTGAACGTTTGTGAACCCTTTAGAATTTTCTGTATTACTTCATCAGAAAATCATCAATTATTAAAGTAGATAAAGAGAACCTGGTAATAACAAAATAAAAATAAAATAAATAAATAAATAAATAT
>JAQQZR010000012.1:21203521-21220686 GCA_030068235.1 Notoglanidium macrostoma | reverse complement strand
TGGCTTATTAGTTTATTAGTTTGCAATCTAATATGTTCATAAGAGCAAAGTGCACTACTGAGAACGAACACGTGGCAGCCTTGGCGCTGACGCTGTCTTCGACTGATGTTCACATATTCAGGTTGCTGTAATGCAAACATCTGAAAACCAGCCCGAGGTTTCAGAACTGTTGCAAAACCCTGACTTTCCTGTATGAGTCAGAAGCACGTACCCACCATGTCCTCGCACGCAGGACGGGACGGTACGGTACAGCAGGAGTGACTCTCACGCATCCTGCTCAGTTTTGCAATGCCTTCTGGGTAATACTGTAAATGAAGTCTGCATTAATGATGACTTGATCTCTCTGGCCTCGAAGAGGTCATCAAAGTAACTAAAGTTAGCTAAATGAAGTAACTGTATGACTGCTGAGAGAGTTGTTTTTGAGGGTGTGTTAAACGCAACGTGAGCATCTGTCTCAATGATTTATCAACATTATTCTGGACTTTGTACATGATACAAATGTGCTAGCTGGCTTTTAGGTTTACTGCAGTTCATCTGTAGGCACATTCATTTGTTCTACACTTCACAAATAAAGAAAATCCATGTGAACATGTGTTAATTTGTTGATTTTTAAAATAAAGTATGTGCAAGAAAAAACCACCCTGACCTCACAAATGTGTAAGCTAATGCTTTCTGTTTACAAAGTATTTATACATTTATTCTTATTAAGTTATTTTGTGCACAGTCAAGTTAACTCTTTTTTTTTTTTAATTACTTGGTGAATAAAGTTTTCCAGATTCAGGAGAAGCAGGTCTTTTTGTGCATACACAGAACCAAGAGTAAAGCTTAATTAAACTCCTACAGCTTTTTAGATACAGGAAAAAACATCTCTGGAATGCTGTTTCGTTATAAAATATAAACTATAAATTGAACTGTTATTAAAGAAAATAACCAGTAGCCTAATAACTGGTTTCTAGTTACATATTTGAATATGAAATACACAACAGCATGGACCAGCACAAATCAAGTTGTGGGTGGAGTTAGTGGTGGTTAATTGTGTGGGGATGAGGTTTGGAGGGGTGGAGTTTGGGGTGGTGAGGTGTGGGGGGGTGGAGTTTGGTGTGGAGAGGTGGTGTTTGGGGTGGAGAGGTGTGGAGTATGGGGTGGAGTTTGGGGTGGAGAGGTGTGGAGGGGTGGAGTATGGGGTGGAGTTTGGTGTGTTGGAGTATGGAGGGGTGGAGTTTGGGGTGGAGAGGTGTGGAGGGGTGGAGTATGGGGTGGAGTTTGGTGTGTTGGGGTGTGGAGGGGTGGAGTTTGGGGTGGTGAGGTGTGGAGGGGTGGAGTATGGGGTGGAGTTTGGTGTGTTGGGGTGTGGAGGGGTGGAGTTTCGGGTGGAGAGGTGTGGACAGGTGGAGTTTGGGGTGGTGAGGTGTGGAGGGGTGGAGTTTCGGGTGGAGTTTGGTGTGTTGGGGTGTGGAGGGGTGGAGTTTGGGGTGGTGAGGTGTGATGCTGGAGGTGGGGGGTGTTTGGTGTACACATCCACCCCCACGCACCGTGATTGTTGTGAACCTTTTGGTGTTCCACACAGCGGAGCGGTTCTCTTTCCGCGTGCAGCGTCAGACTCTTTTAGGATGAGGGGATGATGGTGATGCAGCTCGAGCTGAGCAGAGAAAATGAAGAAGCTCTCGAGGAAGCTGACTCTCGCTGCAGCTGCAGTGTTCTGGATCGCGGCTTTGCTCTATGTGATCCTGCTGAACAGCCGCAAAACACCTGAGCAGCACACAGACACCCAGAGAGAGGAGGTGAGTGGAAGAGTGGCCTGAGAGGAGAGGATGGAGGCGACCGCACGCGAACACACGCGAGTACACACACACACACACACACACACACACACACACGCGCGAGTACACACACACACACACACACACACACACGCGAGTACACACACACACGCTGCAGGTCAGTGCTTGTGTCCAGGTGAGACAATCTCTGTGTCATGAAGCTGGAGCTAAAATAATATTTATTTTTAGTGTAGTATAAATTCCCCCTTCAGTATGAAGGATAAACAAATATGGAACAAATTAAACTGATTTTAATCGAAAAAAATTATTCTGATCAAGTTTACTAGCCTGCATTTTTATATTGAATTTTATTGCCAAAGTGCTATAATTATTTTTTAAAGGAACATGCATAATGCCTGTCAGGTCACGTGATGACCTAGTCTCTAATGTTCGGTGGCTATTAAATCCCTAAATCTGTACAGAGGTTGTTTTTTATAACATATTTTCAGAGGAATTAATTTGAGAGAGAATCCTGACTTGTCACTGCAGCGCTGCTGCTTCATTATTTATTCTTCACATAAGAGGAGGATGCTGAGTTGAACTCAAAATCTCATTCAACAACAACCAAAAAAAGAGAGAGAAAGAAATACGATTGGACACGTGACATGAGGATGATACTATGTCATAAAACAGAAGTCAGGTTTATTATGTAAATGCAGCTCATGCAGATTATAGTGGAGAAAAAGAACCATTATGTAAGAACCATGATGCTGAAATGAGCTTACAGAAACGATGTTATCTGCAGGAGTAGGGTGATTTTATCTTTGGCTTTGCAAACTCTTATTTATAATACGTCCAAGCTAGCCTCAGAGACCCTACACACTCAGGAGGCGTGTTCATAAAGCGACCTCCGTGGAGCATTGCATGATCTGCAGCATGCAAGAACATTTACAGCATTGGCAGCAATAGACTAGTGTTATTTTTGATGTCAGTCATAGTATACTGGAGTTGAAATTAAAGAATGAGCTTCAAAGTGCAGATTTTTTGTTTTAATTTAAATGTATTTACATCCAGATTGGATGAACAGTATGGGAATTACTGCGCTTTTTATATGTTGACCAAACATTTCTAAATTAAATCCTTTGCAGAACTCATAGACATCACCAGACCCTGGATTTCTTCCCTGGTGATGTTACTGCAGCTGTCTTCACTTCCTGCTTCTTCTTAGGGCATTTTGCCTTCAGGTTCGCCTCCAGTTAGTCGAACTTGGCGATTACAGAAAATTCTACTTCTTTGCCTTAAAAGTTACGCTTCAGGTCCATCTGCAGTGTGAAGCTCCGTCCAATCACTTATGTCTGAATGTGAGCAGATAATATCAGTGTCCACTTTAGAATTCATCCTGCTGCTTTTCTCAGCAGTCACATCATCAACAAACACAACAGAAGCACCTCCGCTGGCCATCCGCACGCCATCAGCTGAGGCAGTGTGTTTCAGATCATCAGCAGATCCTTCCCTTCTCCATGCTGTCCTCATTCCATTACTCTGCTACATGTTCATCTTTGTCTCATCTGTCCAGAGGATGTTCCAGAACTGTATAAGATGTTTTTGGTAAACTCTAAGCCTTAGCAATACTTTACATCTTGCAGTAAACCCTCTGTATTTACTCTGGCGCAGTCTTGTCTTGATAGTTAACATTGACACACACACATACTGACATCATGGGAAGTGTTCTTCATCTGGATGCCACGACTGAAGGGTGAAGGGTTTTTTTCTTCACTAAGGGAGGAATTCTTCTGTGATCCACTACACTTGTTGACTTTTGGTGTTCCTGAGCTCACCGGTGCATTCGTTTGTTTTAAGAAAGCACAAAACAGTTGATTTGGCCACATGTAGTGTTTTTGCAATTTCTCTGATGGGTTTGTTTTGATGTTTCAAGCTTATGACGGTTGCTTCACTGGCAGTGACAGATCTTTGGACTTCATATTGAGAGTTAACATCAACAGATTGTTCAACTCTAGACCTTTTATCTGCTAACCTGTAAGTGAAATCATGGGGGAATAAGACACACCTGGAAATTGCTTGCAATTAGTTCTTCTGTAGGGGAAAGTGGCCTTCACTGCTACTACAGAATAATTTAATGTCATCCAGATAACTGTGTTCTGCTGAAATCTGGGCTATATGATTAACATATCATGAATTATTCATACTTTTCCACACCTAGTCCCAACATTTTAATACTTTAATATACTTACTACTGTGTATTGTATTCTGTTATCTGAGTTGTGGGACTTGGGTGTCTGTGAAGGCATATTGTAATGAAATGTCAGATTTATTGCTCGTACTGTAGACTCCACAGGCTTATAGCTGATTTGAGGCTGAACTGAAAGCCTGGCCTTCATCATGCTTCGCGGTCGATCTCAAGAAAAGGACACCTACAATTACCCACCTTTTTTACCGGCTGTTAAGATGATGATATTGCTTTTTTAAAGCAGCAGCTTATGACATCCTCACCAGCAGTGAAAAAAATGCAAGCTTGTGGAGAATTCACACAACAGAACATCTACAATGCCCTTCTATACCATTAAATATGCAGGTTTATATAATATAAAACCACAGCCTTAGCACATGAATGACTGGGATGAAGCTGACGTTTTATCTAATCTTCTATCTTTTTGGCTAATACCTCTTTCTATTGCTTTGACTATCTGTTGATTTTCCTACGTGGTCAAAACAACACCACTTGCTAGCTAACATCAGTGCAAATGTAATGATAATGGTAGCTTTAATTGCCAAGTTTTTGGTGTAGCTGCTCTAACCTGCTATGCTATACTGTTAGAAAAAGCCACAATATTGTCAGTCAGTTATTTTTGAACGTACCTATCCAGATATAACTTCAACGTCATCTGTATTTCTGAAGAAGTTCTTGTGCAACATCAAAGGTTCAGTAAAGCTCAAATCATACACCAGTTGTGAGCAGGCTTGTGATGTGAGCAAAGCTTTGGAAAGCTTTGTACTAGATGGTTCAGCTCAAAATTGATTTTCTACAGCCTAACAGAATAAAAAAAGGTCTTGTTAGATGGTAATTCTTCTCACATGGGAAGAAAATGCTTTCAACTAAAAGGTGAATTGTTGCAATTGACAACTGTGAGACTTCATAGCGTCGTGTATATTAAAAATCCTATTTCAGAATCAAGTCAGACTCTAATATTAGTGAGCTAGTGTCACCTGAGCTGACTCCAGTTTAGCTGCATCTTACTGAAAGAGAAGCTGAAAGTAAAACGCCCCAAAAACAAGCAGGAAGTGAAGGCAACTGAGGTAAAGACTTGGCAGAACATCACCCAGGGAATAAGTCTGCATCTGGTGATGTCTATTGGGCCCAGACTTCAGGAAGTCATTTACTGCAAAGGATTTGCCATCATGACACTTTATGATGTTGTAGACATAATGTAAAATAACAATGACTTTATGCAAGTCCAAATACTTATGAGCCTGACTCTGTATTACATAGTGAACCATGATAATGTAATAATTAAAATTACACACATGCACAAATGTGATAACACAGAATATGAGTGGCATCCATTTTGTTTGTGTGTAAGTTCAAGACTAGCGTAACTCTCACCTTCAAAAGCCTTGGGGACACAGGTGATATTGATGGTGTATTTATTTTAAATAAAGTGTGCTTGTGGAAAAATACCATGATGCAGTTCTCAGCCATTTTCAAGCCCAACCACATACAGTTCAGGACCAGTGATACAGCTGCTCGAAAATCTCTAGAACTCGTCACAGCAGCCTGAACTACATTGCTTTGTTCCAGATATCAAATACAGAATGGGATGATCTCTTGGATGAGTTTGAAGATAAGATCTACCTCAACATTCACCGGTGGAAGCCAGGCCAAGATCCCTACAGCCAGTATGCCTTCAATCAAAGAGAGAGTGAGAGGATCCCCAGCAACAGAGCGCTTAAAGACACCCGGGATTACAGGTAGGCTGGATATCTTCTAGTAGCTGAATTTTAGGGACTGAGATGCAAGTGTGGCTAGAATATCTGCATGTGTGAGTTTGATGACTGCACACATGGGCTGACTGATGACTCCATGGTCTGGGAAATGATCCTGCACGCTTGAACCCCAGCACGAGGACTTGGTACACTGTTAGCCCATTTTGCAGGGGTTGATGGGTATAAGCAGGTCCCTGTCTGTGATGAAGTGGGTATTTCAGCATAGCAGCATTTCTATAAGGAGCTAGAATAACTTACCAAGAATCATATGTGGGATGGTTAGATGGTATAGGTTAGATTGTAGTAGTATAGGTGGATAGGTTAGATGGCAGGCAGCCATTTGGCTGGTGATCAACTCAGCAAAGTGCGGCACAGCATGCATATGTACACTGGTGACCGTATGGTTCTGGAATGACTGAACCCAGGGTTGAGGTCTAAGGTTATGTAACCCAAAATTTGTTAACAAGGTGACTGACCTCACAGTGTTCTATGAAAGTCAGTTTGCAGAGCTTTTCCTGTTGTGTTCAGAACGCGCCTTACAGTATTATTTAAGCAGCTATTTGTTCATCACACCAGTTATTCATTCTTCTCAGTGTAAAGCCGCGGGGTGCTGCCTTTCTTAACAGAGATTATCCCACTGGATGACAGGTTATTACCACGGCCTACAAGTCCACCCATGCTGTGATGTGCCTAATGGGTGACACTGAGAGGCGTGCCACTCTAGGAGGTCTGGGCTGCAGTAGTCTGTACTTTAATAATGTTGAATTGATTAAGACATTAAACAAAAATGGAAGCCTAATGCACAAATGCTTATTTTTGCTATACTGAAAAATTATTGCAGGACGCCACTACTGCATTATATTGTATTCCATGGGTTCCCTGTCATCCAGAACCCCAGCAGGTACTCCGTGAATGGGTTCCAGAGTCATGCCAAAGTCTAGTCACACACTAGAGAATCTCTCTGTGTTAAAACTTCCGTTGTTCTTAGCCTCATAAATGCGGATGTAAACAGAGGCGCACTTGGAGAACACAGCCCTCCGCCAAGGACAACAGTCGACTCTTCTGTGATGTGCAAATCTGCAACCACAACCACTTAATATGTCGGGATGTACTTCCAGTGGCATCATCATATTTCTAGATCAGCTGTTTCGTCGCTATTGAACTTTACCGCCATCTACTGGATTTTAAGATGTATGGCATTGTTGAGTGCAAGGCCGAATGGCGTATCTCTTATGTTAGCAAAATAGTAACAAAATCCGTGGTGCTTCCCCGTGACTCAGAGCCACTCCAAAATTGATTGGGTTCTGCTGGGGCACCAAACTTGGTCACCAAGTTTTTATGGAAATCGGTTCAGTAGGTTTTGCACAGATAAAACAAACCTCACCAAAAGCATAACCTCTTTGTTGGAGGTAACTAATGATTTCTTGTTGCCTGTTTCTCAGCTGTCTCAGGCATACTATGAAAGAAAATTTCTCATAAAATAAATATGACTTATCTCTCTTGTTTTATATGCTGACACTGATTGTGGATAATCCTGATCTCTTTGCCAAATACTTTGAAATCTATTCTATAGCTTTCTGTCAAACCTAGTAATGTTAATCTACTGGCTGTGAATATATTATGGCACATGATCACAAGGATTGATTGCATCTGCTGGCTTGAAATGAGCTGTGTGTAGCTTTCTAATGCAATACAAATCACACAAACAAAGGCAGAACACAGCTTCCCAAACAGGTAAAGTCCACTGAGTAATCAGTGAAACCCCTGAGTGTCAGCTTCCTCTGGCTTGACTTTAGGGTACATGAGAAGGCATAGGGTGATCATGAATAAACAGAAATAACAGTACGTTTATTTTGATGTAAATGCATGGTAATGTATTATTAGGATCTAAACATTTTGCTCTGGAACTACAGGCCAAGGGCAGTGGGTACGATTGTGACTGCAGTGCAGTTCAGCATGCTTCTAAAAAAAAGATAAAGGGAAAAGGGTGCTGAGAGAACGAAAGCCGAACATCCTGCTGTTCTTATTGTGAGGAAGAGAATCTGATCCACACACCAGCTTTATAAAGCCTCCAGGGAGAAAGAATCAGGCCAGAATAAATATAGTGCCTTAAGGAAACATTCACACCTCTCCACTTTTTCCTGATTTTGTTATGCTACAGATTCAGTCTGAAATTTGTAGTTTTTATTTTTTTTGCATTAATCTCATAAGGAGAATGTGAAGATGTAGTAATTGAAATATTACATTTACACAAGCGATTATTAAATGACAGATTATTATATAAATATTAATATATTAATCACATCATGTTCTTTATTCCTCATTTTGTTATTTTTAGAAGAGAAAGACATTTTAACAGAGTAAGTTCTAAAATGAACTAGAAATTAGTGAACCATTTTTGAAATTTCATGATAAGATCTTTAAAAACCACAAGAAGTGTATACAGTAAAATACCCTTATTACATCCTGTTTATAACGCAGCTCATTTGAATACTCGATTATGATTGGTCAGTGGTCTGTGAGTTCTATATAAAAGACTATTGCTATGGACCACGTTATTAGAAGCAATAAAATAATTTTTAAATCAAAATATTTGTTGAATTATTCATTTCTTCAGTATGTAGCCATGTAATAACTAAGAAGGTGGGTAATGTACAGAGAGATGGTCATTATCGTGAAATAAACCCCTTCAGGTTGATTCACGTCTCTTCCGCTTCACTTCAGGGTCCTGCATCATCCTGTCAGGGTTTATTTCACAGTAATGACCGTCTCGCTTAACATTATCTCTTACTTAATGCCTCCGTCTCGCTGATGTTAACACAACTCAGCACCCTTCAGTGAAATGCAGTGCTGTGGGGTGCATTTACTTCTGACATTTAGTTCCTAAAACGCAGTGTCCTACTGTTTTTTACTGAAGAGATCAAGCGAACAGTGCAAAGTTTTCCATGTGCTCTTTGTGTATTACACTTCTTGTTTTTGCAGCTCTGTTATTATGGACTGCAGTTTTAACCCGAATGAAATAAATATGCCTATAAATATGCCTATAAAATAAATAATAAAGTGTCTATAATATGATATAAAAATAAATATGCCTGTAAGTACGATGATAAATGAGTACATGCAACAACAAATATTGTTAATAAATTAATTCATAGTATTAAATATTAGTACATCATTCTCATTTTCACTATATCATTGTTTTTATTTCATAATAACATAATAAAAAGACTACTTTCATTTCACACTGTCCTCTTTCATTGAATCAGATTTTTATTTCATTACAACAACTCGCCAATACATCCATCCATCCATCCATTATCTATACTGCTTTATCCGTCTGGGTCGCGGGGGAAGCTGGAGGCAATATTGGGCAGTATGTTCTGGTGTAGGACTACCTGCTAAAAACATGTGCTTGCTTTCAGGCAGATGGAACCACATAGAGCTCTGAGAGGATCCTCAAGAAACATTTAGCATATTTATTTATATAATTAGAATTAAAACAGGTACAAGTTTTCTACACGTACTGTATACGCTATTCCTTTATTAAAATCCGGCACGGAACCTTCTCCGTATGGATGACGCTGGGTTTGTGTGACTTTGCTGCAAGAAGTTGTGTGGTGATTTGTGTGCTCTGTTCTCTCTTCAGGTGTACAACGCTGCACTACGAAACTGAGCTACCGTCCACCAGTATAGTGATCACACTGCACAACGAGGCCCGCTCCACTCTACTGCGCACACTGAGGAGGTGAGACATCCCATCTTCACTAAACACCTAGTTCGACTAAACAATAACCTCGTGCAGACATAAAGAAAGTAATCAGGACATGCTGTTAGCACCAGCGTTTTTTGGAGTTTTGTGAAGACAGTTCTTCTTCATAAAGACAGATTCCAAAGGGTTCCTGTCTGATTTCCCACTCACTGGTTTAGTGAGTGAGTGTGTGTGTGTGTGTGTGTATGTGTGTTTTCACAGCTTTCCAGCTATTTGAAACTAATCACTCCAGGAGGAATCTTCATTTCTAGGCACTCTGTGTAGTGACAAGTGTCACTTTTTGCACTTTATGTATCAGTTTTATGTTGTTAGCTGTAGCATTTTCATGCAAAACTAGTTCTAGTAAAAACAGCCATATTGTCACGCCTGCACCCACACCTGCTCCTCCTGCCTTAGACTTCAATTCCCACGAGTCCGCATATACAGACAATATGGCCGACATGAACACAGACACAAAATACATGGAGGACACAGACGTGCAAGCAGATTCAGGCACGGATTACGATTCCCATGAGCCCGTGCACACAGACAATATGGCAGAAACATTCCCGTTCCCGGAATCACCTGATTACTAATCACATGCAGGTGCAGCCAATCAAGACAAAGTTTTTAATTACTCTCAGTTTGTGAATGACTTTATGACGCATTAGTCTGTGCCTTTGTGTCCGTTATTGCTGAGCCTTATTTCTCTGCTCTGGTTTTCAGCTGTTTCTGGATCTTTGGATTTTGCCTTTATCTGCCCTTAACTGTGTTGTTTGCCGATGACCTGAAATTTATTCTGGTTTTTGGATGGTTTTGACGGCACTCATACACAACATATGTAACTTGCATGTGTGCATTAGAAACACAAAACAAACCTAGACTGAATCTGTGTTCATCTAGAGTCTGTATGAAAAATAATTAACGTTTAAAAAAAGAGCATCCTGAATGTTTTATGTTTTTTTCCCAATCATATCCATATGTGGTTCTTCTTCCCCAAACTGTTACCAGTTTCCTGTTCCAGCATGCCGTTGCTCCTGTGCACAAAGGCAGCTCCATGAAGACATGAGGCCAGATTTACTAACCCTCTTCTAGTGTTAAAAAAAACTATTGCTGGGATTTACTAAAGACATGACATGGAAAGGCATGGACACAATTGTGTTTGCAGCTGACCTCATTGCATATGTATTTGTAGGAGTTTCTCTTTCAGACCACAAAACTCGGACGAGGAGAGTATTTAAATGAATCTTGCAACATGATTTTCTAAGGTTTGTTAATTGCGATATTATTTAATACAGAAAAAAAATCTTCATCTTCTGTGAAGATGTTGAGAGAGCAACAGAGCCACTGAGCGAGTGCGCAGGTGTCTGCCAGTGAGCACAGGATAGATTTGTGTTTGCTCAGATTAATATTTTCTCTTCAAAATATAATTTATGTGCTTGTGAAAGTCCCACTGCATGCTATAAAAAAGAGAGGGCGTGGTAGGAGAGAATATTTTCCACTGGTGTTAAATGTGATTCGTCATATCAGGTCAGGTATTAAGTCACAGGTTAGTTCTGCGCTGCGGCCAATAAGGTGCAGAAGGTGAAATCTTTCAATTTTGGCAAACGTCGTTGATAAATACCGTATCTTGCTGATCCTTCAACAGAACTGAGAAACTTTAATCCTAAACATTGTTTTAAAGCACTTTAATGAACATTATCCAAGCTGTTCCTCCTGTTTTGACAGAAAAACCTTTCGCTGTAAAACTGTGCTGCTGGTGAAGTTATTTTTAGGGGTAGCAGGAAATCCTGGTGTTAAAATGAGGCTGAGGATTCCCTCTTTCTTAGGATGTAATGGAATCTTCATTTAAATATTCTAAAAATAAGATTCCAGTGGACTTTTCCGAGGTCTTCCATGTAAATAAACTCGCACTGTTGCTATGGTGACATACTGACCTGATACAGTAATAAACTTGGTACCAAAATTGAGCTGAGGATGGCACCATATGACCTGCCTCAACATACACCTAGAACTATGAAGATGGCATTGGACTGCTGTTGATATGAGTGGTTCTGCTACAATGGCATAGGACTTAAATTACCACGAACAGTCTTGCACTCAAATCTTGAACCTATTACTGAAGTGTGTTAGTTGTAATCGCACTATCCAGATGCCACCCTCTCGAGGTTTCTTTCTCTTATTGTCTCAGGGACATTTTCCTCACCACCATCGCCACAGGCTTGCTCATTAGGGATATATATATAGATAAACTTATAGATTGATGAGTTTATATTCAGAATTTATATACTTCTATGAAGCTGCTTTATGACAATGTCTGTTGCTAAAAGCACTATACAAATAAGATTTAATTGAATTGAAAATGGAGCTTATTGAACCAGAAATCTGAAAATATGCAGAACTCAAATCACCCAAAATACAACTTAACACCTGATTTGAGGTGACAGGTCACAATTTATTCACAACATATCAGAACATATCAATTGCCGAGGCTCATTATTCTGTTTGTGAACCTGTGTTCATTTGTGTTGGTCGTTATTAAAATGAGCTGGCTGCGTCTGTGTTCATTAATTTGCATGTTGTTGGGAGATCACCCACAGAAGAAAAATTGTCCTCACGCTAATTTGAAACCCTGCTTAGTCATGATGTGTTAAGGTTGGAATGAAAGAACTCGAGTGTCATATTCAGATGTGTGCAGGATATGAAGAGGTGTGGGTGTGGAGGCTGGTGTGATGAATGTGGCCCAAATGGTAGAATAGAGCCAAGAGCTTAATAGTAACTCTATCAATCAGCGAAGCACAGGGACTGGAGAGGTTCAGAGCAATGGCTCCATGCTCACACCTGACAAATTCCACAGAAGAGTGTTAGACGAATCTAAGAACATCATGACATTTTTGCAATTTTAAAAGCACTTTCCATGACTTTCTCCATTACAGTGACGTATTACTCATCAATCACTTTTGAGGCGTAATACTTCTAAAAACGTATTTTTGGAATGAATGTGATCTCCAGTTGTCAGATTAGAAAAAGCCCGTCTAACCCAGAACCATGTGTCTTTTTATCTTCTTTGTGCCAGCGTGCTGAATCGGACACCTGTGCATCTGATTCATGAGATCATCCTGGTGGACGACTTCAGTGTGGATCGTAAGTCATGACTGCTTCATTTTGTCCACATTGTTGCGTCAGACATGCATCTGGTCTGTGGGCAACAAGGCATGTTCTTTAATTAAAAAAATAAACAATATGGGATGATATGGATTTGTCAATCTTTCTTCTTTCAGCAAATGACTGCCTTCTTCTCACCAAATTACCCAAAGTCAAGTGTCTTCGTAATAAACGACGAGAAGGTAGGCTTGTTTTCATTTCTTCTTCCAGTGCCAAACACATCCTTCCCAAACACCGTTAAGGCCTACAATTGCATTCATGACTACCTCAGAGGCTGCTCCTAAAACAGCTCCAGCATTTGGTGGACTTCCTGTTAAGCCAGTGACAGGAACCATCAACAAGGAAGTGAAGTACCTGGAGCTCCACAACAGACTGGACTAACTCCAGCACACTCTACAGAAAATTCCAGAGCAGATCTTCCTTCTGAAGAAGTTCAGATCTTTCAGTGTCTGGAGCAAACTTCTGGTGCTAGTCAGTATAAACTCACTGGACACGAAGAGAAGAAGTCAGTCCATCCTCTCCGTGACAGGAAAATATCTAGTAGCATCTTTAGACATTGGCTTATTCTAGAAAGGTGCTTAAACACGCGCTGTTGGGATTTTTTTCTGCTTTCTGTCAGGTTCCACGATGCCTCACAGTGTGCTATCCTCAGCTCTCAGAACAAACATTAGACTCAATATAAACTTATTATTTTTTACTTGCAATACACCACTCACATGTATTGCCTGAATATTTGTGCACACACTGATGTTTTTTTTTTTACCCAAATGCCAATCTTCAGTCAAACTTGTGTTGCTTGTATACTGTGTTTATGTGTAAATACATGTAGCAAGAGTAGCAAGTAGTTCCCAGAATAGCTGAATATTTCAGGAACTGTATTAAAACTTTCTTATATGAATCAAGTCCAGATTATATATACACATTTGCTTGCATTATATTATATTATATTATATTATATTATATTATATTATATTATATTATATTGTATTATATTGTATTATATTGTATTATATTATATTATATTAACTTGAAAGGAACAACACAACATTATGATGTAAACAGCTTAACATGATGTATTATGTGATCAGGATCCCTGGCATGAATTTGCAAGCAGGGAATTTAGCCTGACTGAAAATGCAGGAGCTTCGTTAAATAATGATGTTGTTACATGAGCGACTGCTTCCTTTATCTATAGGTACGATGCGGGGCCAGTGGTTTAAATGGCACTCATTGTTTAATGAATTCCCATTAGCGTGGGTTTCCCTGCAGAGCCTGTCATTGTTTAGGAGGTTAGAGCTGCCTGGTGAGTGATGTGTGAGTTAAATCATACAGCAGTTGAAGCTAAATATGTGTTTCTCGTTCCTGGGCCCATACCATCCATGCAATGAACATCGTTTTCCTGTTTGTACCTCAGTGTGGTGTGTTTAATAAATACATAATGAGTTTATTCATATTTGTCTGGGTCCAGGGGGAAAAGCCTAAAACTGTCAGTGCAGAGATGCTCTGCAACACTGGGTAAAATAGGTTAAGAATAAATGAACAGTTTGTAAGAGTTTGGTTTCATGCTTGTGTGATCTGTCATGGATCTGCAGCTGTTTCACCTACTGGTAAAAGCAAATGTGAGCTTGTGAGGAAAATGGAAGACAATGCAGGGATTGATTTGTCTTTGCAGCTCGACTGCAGGATAACGCCTGTTGGTTTCCCATTAATGAGAGCTGTTAGCCTTAAGGTCAGATCCTGTGTGTGAGGTCCATCCATGAGACGGTTAGATCAGAGAGACGGTGTGACGAGATGGCTTGCAGGTCCTTTATCAGTATGATGTATCAGGATGTGTCCTTTCACTTCCTGTAACAGTCCAGTGATGCCCTTTAGCCCTCTTTCTGTTTGTGAAGGCGAAGTAACACCAGTGGAATAAATCCTGTCCTCTGGTCTCCATTGCGTCGCTGATTTGGAGGATGATGGATCAAGGATCGAGGCTGTACTGTAACTTAGCACCTATTTGTTGCTCAGGGTTGATCAGGTCCAGGGTTCGAGGGGCAGATGCTGCTGAAGCAGAAGTCCTCACCTTCCTCGACAGCCATTGTGAGGTCAACAAAGACTGGTTGCCTCCATTGCTTCAGAGGATCAAAGAGGTATCTGACTTTCTGTCCAACAGAAACACGCTTTTTTTTTTTTACAGCAAACATAATGTGAAAAGAACATGGAGGAGTGTGGACATGAGTGAGTAAAAACCACTAACCAACCACTAACCTACCCAAACACAGGAGGCATGAATATCTGTAGCCCAAGAGAATCTGACAGAATATGAGTGGGAAAACAAAACTAATAAATAATACAGTAGTGGTGTACAATGCCCTTGTTATTTTTTTAGGTTTATTGATTCGCTAGTTCATATTTTAGGTGTGTCACACCACAGAGTGTGTGTCCTGAGTGACTTTTTAACAAATGCCTCTTTAGTATATTGGACAGAGCTAACATCAGGAACCAGGATGAAGTTTAGGAAATATTTATAACAGTATTTAGATGTGGGTTTATTTGTGCAAAAGGAAGCAATATAGTTCACCTGTTGGTAATTTTCCATCTCACTGCACAAGCTCCAGGTTGATGTTCTGTGACAGAAGCTTGCTTGGCTAATTTTAGGACCCAAGCTGTATTGCCAGCCCAGTGATTGATATCATCAATATGGACACATTTGCCTATGTTGCTGCTTCCTCGAACCTACAGGGGGGTAAGAATCCAAGCTAAACCCATTTTAGAGTTGCTTAAAATGAACACATGATGAGTAGAAGAACCACTGCCTCTGCATGACTGGCACATTTTCTCATTATTGTCTTCTTCACTTCCCCTCTCTCTCTCTCTCTCTCTCTCTCTCTCTTTCTCTCTCTGTCTCTCTGTCTCTTGTCCTCTGTCTCAGGCTTTGACTGGAGTCTCCATTTCAAGTGGGAACAGCTATCTGCTGAGAAGAGAGCCAAGAGAGTCAACCCCACAGAACCCATTATGTAGGTGAAAAGGAGCATTAAGAACAGCTGTTCCCATATCTGAGCTAAAACAGACAGCCAGTGATTGGCAGCCTGACGGAGATAAAGCCTTCGAGCCTGCTGCACCACATGAACATTAGTCCTGTCTTAGCCTAGTTTGAATCTTGAAGGTCCACTATGTAGGATTTAAAGGGATCTATTAGCAGAAATGGAATATAGTATTCATAAGTATGTTGTCATTAGTGTATAATTAACTGTGAATTGTTGTGTTTTCATAAGCTTAGAATGAGCCCTTTATATCTAGATAGGGAGTGGGTCCACCTTTACGAAGCCGCCATGTTGCGCCGCTACAGTAGCAAGAATGGACAAACCACTAGAGAGCGCCATCCATGTTTCCCGTTTATACAAGCGGCAGCGTGAATCCGGGAGGAAGCCCTCATACTTCTGTTTACTGCACAAAGGCCTGTGTAAGTGCTGGCTGATAAAGAAGAGGAAAAGCCTGTGGTTAGATTAAAGTATCAGGCATTGCCAGTTTGAGATTGTTGGAATGTTGAAATGCATTTGAAGTGCAATGTAAAGATTTCTGAATTTATAAGAATTTTTGCTGGCTTGTTTTTTCCACACCACTTTGAAAGCACCTGATCTCTGAACACAAACGATATGTATTGTTAGTATTTAGGCTGTTAAGTAAGGCCAGATTGGACTATCCATTAAGTATTGGATCATTTTGATAATCATTAAGACTTCATTGGCTACAGCTACTTCGCTAACACAAAGCAGCGCTTTGTCATCCAGACCTTCCGACTCATTTCCAGTCTCATATTCTCTTAAACCCAGCGAAAAAACCTGAAATTATACCCAATGCTGTATACAGTACGTTATTGACCTTACATCAGAATATCTAAACCTAGACCTCAACTGTGATATAATCATTACCCCAGCAGTAACGCAGTGCTGTTAATCAATTTTTCAATATTCTGAAATCTCCAGGACACCCGTTCTTCCTGGCGGGCTTTTTGTAATAAACAAATCCTGGTTCAACCACCTGGGGAAGTATGACACGGCCATGGATATCTGGGGAGGAGAGAACTTTGGTGAGTGTGTGTGTGTGTGTGTGTGTGTGTGTGTGTGTGTGTGCAAGGTGAGATGCTTCTGCCAAGTCACTTATAACATCTCCTCATTCTCTTTAACTCTTTTGATTAACCGGTTTCTTTGATCTCCTCAAATGTATTTGCATGAACAGGTCTGTGAATATAACAGCACAGTGATTCAGAGATGTTTTTTTGGGTCAGCGTGCCTTCGGTTGCTGTAAGCCTCAACTGCTGTTCCATCAGAACTGATTTTTCTCTTCCTGTTTTTCCCCAAAACAGCTACAGTCATAGAAAACATTTGGGAACCCCTATTAATTTTTTGGATTTTTGTTTATAATTGGCTGAGTAGCAACTTCCTTTTAATATATGTCATGCCTTATGGAAACAGTAGTATTTCAGCAGTGACATTAAGTTTATTGGA
>JAQQZR010000012.1:21167175-21178349 GCA_030068235.1 Notoglanidium macrostoma | reverse complement strand
TCTCTTTCTCTCTGTCTCTCTCACTGTCTCTCTTTCTCTCTCTCTCTCTCACTGTCTCTCTTTCTCTCTGTCTCTCTACCACTAGCACAATTCTAAAAATATTGAACAAAGCATTTGCATCTATAGCTCTTACACAGTCCTCAAAACAAAGTTGTTCCTTTTTCGCGAATATCATCTGGTGCAGCCATGAAGAAAGGAGCGTTTGCATCCATGCTTTTCCACAGACGTTACTGTACTTGTAAAACTGTGTGAAAATTTAAAGCGCCTTAAAGGAAATATTTTGTTCGGAGGTTAAATAACAGTCACACCACATGATCACTGTTAAGACCAAGGCCAGTTAATGTTGAAGAAAAAGTGCCACATGACACAATCGCATGTTTTTATAAATATACAGCATGTTTTCACACCACATTCCATACCAAGTTTCAACAATTATTATATAAATGTATGCTTGAATTTATATCTTAAATTTGCCTTATATCTCCATGACTCATTATTATTATTATTATTATTATTATTATTATTATTATTATTATTACTCCCTATTATTTCTCAAGTTTTATGAACAAGATATAAAGGATTATATTACATCTTGTTACTATATTTCCTCCATAGTTGTGAGTTATTTTTCCAGCTAGCTGAAAGCTCGAGTTCACTGTGGAGCTGTTTTTTTTTTTTTGTTTTGTTTTGTTTCTCCCAGAATGCAGTGCTGCACCACAGCGAGGCCTGCAGCTGCTCTCCAGGCTGGCCCTGGTCAGCGAAGCCGAGCTGAAAGAAGTGAACGGTCTGCCCAATCAGCTCCACTCATCCGATCACCTCCCTCTCATCGCCCGATTCCGTCTGCACTCCTGAGCAGATCATCTGTTTCAACGTTGCATCCAAAACATATTCATGATTTACACAATATCCTACACGTGACTTTTCTGTGATTTTATGCTGGTGGTGATTACGTCTTTGGAACTTTGTTATTCCTGCGGTTTCAAAGTGAATCCGATCATTTTAGGTGCTTAATCCATGATGAGACAAACTACAGCGATGTTTATAGAACAGGTTCTACACCAGCAAACTGGATTAACTAACTCACGTGCATTACATGATGTTTCTTTGTACACATCGGTTGGATTTGTCTTCACTTCCGCCTATCACGTGAAGCTGAACTCATGAGCTGGAAAGACTTTCGAACTGTAGATTTGTTATTGGGATTTTTTACAGACTGCCATGTATTTATATCTGATTTGATTAAAATTGATTAAACATGAAGTATAATCTGGTTTCTTATGTACACTACTGCTTCAGCTAAGTGGGTTTTTTTAAGTACTGCCGAATACCGTTCTGTATATTCCAATATCCTATAAGGATAAATGAAGAGTTAACAACTTTGATCAACTGTGCGATTGAACTGTATGTTTTCAGATTTCGTCCTGAGACTCTGCCAGCTTTCATGCCCCAGAATCTCATACCATGGCAATGAACTTACTGACGATGATGATGATCAACTTATGTTTCGAAAAACAGATCTGAACATTATCAATTCATACTTGATGTATTCATTCATTCATTCATTCATTCATTCATTATAATTAATTCATTATTTAATTATTTGAATACATTTCATATTAGTTGGTGTTCTATTGTACGTTATGTTAATGATAGATAGAGAAACACTCATCCTGATGAAGACTTTCTCACCTGCTCTTTCCTGTAAGCCATTTAACAGATCTAAGTGTGGATTGTCTGTGGTTTACCATTAGCTTCATTGACAGGAACTGACCGCAGTTAGCAACGAAGAAGGAAAAAAAAACAGGAAAAATGTGTATTACACTCTACGTTGTAATATTTTACACTTGAAATGGGAATAAAAGGTAGTTTTTTTTTTTTTGTATTATTGTATACTATGGATTTTGATGCTGATGGGATTTAGGAACAGTGTTTCAGTGTTCTATTCTAACATCTAGTTTTCTCTCGAGCCAAACGTTTCTTCTGTGACTGAATGGCTTTAGTAATTACGCAGACATTATTTATAGGAAAAAAATCTAATTGTAAGAATAATTAAATCTGTGTTTGTGGTTTGATTAAAAATTTTCCTTATAGTATTTTCACACTACAGCATACGGCAGCGAATATAATTAAGTCCCAAAAAGAATTTATTTGTGGAGAAAATGCTCTTTCATAAATACTTTTTTTTACTAAATTTTATAAAATGTATAAATTTGAGGAAATCGTCTAGGTTGGATCTTTAAAATAAAGCATGCAGGGTTTGATTTTTTTAATTATTTTAAAACATTTTTCCATTTCTGGAAACCGAAAATGTAATTAATCTTCACCTTGATAAATGTTTTTGATTTCATTGTATATAGTGAGAAAATATGCAGTAACAAAAGCCTAGTAATAGTAATAGTTTTCCATCACACCAGGGGGATTTGCTTTACTACAGGCTGATAGTGCTTAGCGTTACAGTGCTACAGGGATTTCCCTGTAATTTATAAGATCTTTAAACAAGAAATTAATTTTTATAAAATCAGCTTTAGACAAGTGTTCAACAGGATTTGCTGTATGTGCACCAGCCTGCAGCTCAGTGACATAAAATTCAAATCCCAGTGCAATTCGTGATGAGTTGTTAATTACTCATTTACATTTTACATTTATGTTATTTGGCAGACGCCCTTATCCAGAGCGACTTACATACATCTTAGTATAAAAAAACTCATAGAGAAAATGAGTTTTTATCACACTGTTTTTCCATTTTACATGCAAATACATCTGAGGAAGACCATTAAAATGACATTTACCTTCTTGTTTTACATAGCTAGTATCTTCTGATTCTACTAATACAAATGTTTAATGACCTGTTCAACATGTCACTCTAATGCATCATGCCTGTTCTGATGGGTTCTTTATTGATGGCTTCTTTTCCACACAGCTCAGTAACACAAACAGTCAATAGGATTCATCTTACTTTCTAATATGTATGTGCTATACTATGTATACTTCTACCACAAGATGGCAGCATCAGGCTTACGCCTTAATTCTGTTCTACTTTTGAAAATAGTCACAATGCTAGAATATTTAGCCAAATAGCAGTCAATTTTCTTGTAATATGGGTTGTCTGGCACTGTAATACATTTTCACACACAATCACAGGTGACTGCATTGACCACAGAAAACAAGTGTGGTGATTAACACAAGAAATCTTTCCCTGGAGAAGAAAAACCCCTTCACAACAGCAGGCCAGATGAAGAACCCTTTCCAGGAGGTCTGTGTATCTGTGTCAAAGTCAACAACCGAGATGAGAATTCACTAAAGTACATACAGAGTTATACAGTACTGGAACATCCCCTGGACAGATGATACAAAGATGACCGTGTAGCAGAGCAATGGAATGAGGACAGCATGGAGGAGGGAAGGATCTGCTGGCGATCTGAAGCACACCACCTCAGCTGATGGTGTGGTCGTGTACAGCTGCCAGCGGAGCTGCTTCTGTTGTGTATATTGATGATGTGACTGCTGAGAAATCAGCAGGATAAATTCTGGTCACTGATATTATCTGCTCACATTCAGACATAAGTGATTGGAAGGAGCGTCACACTGCAGATGCATCTTAAGCATACTTAGAAAGCAACCTGAGACTTTTTTAAGGCAAAGATGTAGAATTTTCTATAATGGACAAGTCAATCATCTGACCTGGATCCAATTGAGCAAAACTGAAAACAAAATGCCCCAAGAAGAACCAGGAAGTGAAGACAGCTGCAGTAACATCAGCTGGGAAGAAACCCAGAGTCTGGTATATAGACTCTGTCTATAAGTTCCAGACTTCAGGCAGTCAGTGACTGCAAAGGATTTGAAACCCATCCATCCATCCATCCATCCATTATCTATACCGCTTTATCCGTCTGGGTCGCGGGGGGATGCTTGAGCCAATCCCAGCATCTCCGGGCGAGAGGCGGGGTACACACTGGGCAGGTCGCCAATCCACCACAGGGCCAACACAGACAAACAACCACACACGCTCGCATTCACACCTATGGGCAATTTAGAGTAGCCAGTTGACCTAATCTGCATGTCTTTGGACTGTGGGAGGAAACCGTAGCACCCGGAGGGAACCCACGCATGCACGGTGAGAACATGCAAGCTCCGCACAGAAAGGCACCCTGGGTGACCCGGGGATCGAACCCAGGACCTGCTTGCTGTGAGGCGACAGTGCTAAACACCGCACCACCGTGATTTGAAACCAAGTATTAAAAACATCAGTTTAATTTATGCTTAAGTTAGCTTGTCCAATTACTTTTGAAACATCTGAAAAAATTTGGATGTATATTTATCCTCAAATTAACACTGAAAACTGTACTTTGCATTCATTATTTAATTTCAACTCCAATATAGCTGCTGTGCACAACTAAAACACCAAAAATATTGGTGTTCAAATATTTATGGTCCTGAGTGTAGTTCATTTTATTTTATGCTTTACTCACTGTGGTTATTTACTGTATGGTTGATTTTGAATTTGTTCTATGTAACAGTTTGATATTTTGGTTGTATGGTATGTTAAGTAAAGCAACTTACACTATACAGTCAAAAGTTTGTGCACTCCTAACCATCTCATCCATATTTTTTGTTGAACATCTCAATCCAGATTTATTCCTCCTTGCTGTTATAAAGTGCTCCAGTCTTCTTTTTGGCTTCCCACTAGATGTTGGAGCGTGGCTGTGGGGATTTGTGTTCATTCAGCCACAAGAGCATGAGTGAGGTCAGGCGCTGATGTTGGGATGTCGACGAGGCTCCAGTTCCAGTTCATCCCAAAGGTGTTCAGTGGGGTTGAGGTCAGGGCTCTGTGCAGGACACTCGAGTTCTTCCACTCCAACCTTCACCTGAACACCATGTCTTCATGGAGCTGCTTTGTGCACAGGGGCATTGTCATTGTCATGCTGGAACAGGTCTGGGCCTCTTAGTGCCAGTGAAGGGAAACTGTAACTCTACAGCACACAGAGACATTCTGTACAACTGTGTGCTTCAGACTTTGTGGTAACAGTTTGGTGAAGAACCACACACGGATCAGGGTGAATGATTTGCTTCAGAACTTGAGAATGTCGTGTTGAAGGAATGTTTTGGAACATAATTAAACTTCACATTGTGCTGTCTGTTATATTCTGTTCACATTTAAACATTTTCACTCGTGTTTCACAGAACCCACCCATATTCCGTCATATCCCGCTTCCCCCCCACTGTATTTCGTAAGACCCGCCCCCTGCGTTCTGATTGGCTCTGATCGGCACTTCTGAGGCGCCCTCTGATTGGACAGTTCAGCTGCAGAGGGGATGACCTGGGCTGTGGCGTTTTCGCTCATGTTGAGGTTTTGCAGCTCATTATAGCTCAGTGGGCTTTAAATCTTCAGCACAGAGGAGCTGAGGAACGCCTCTCATTTCTCCAGGCTCTCCTCTGGCCCTGCTCTACCTCTAATTCCTTGTGTCCGATGGCTTTCTAACCTCTTGGCTTCATCCTGAACATAGGTATTGTTTTTGTGCTCAGTCAGCACTGCATGTCGGGATGTACAGTGTAGCTGTGTAACCTTCCTCCATGTCCATCTTCAGGAATGAACGTGTTTTTCTGTTTGTCATCTTGGGATTGTTTTTAGCATAGGGTAACGTGTGTGTGTGTGTGTGTGCGTGTGTGCGTGCGTGCGTGTGTGTGTGTGAGCGCGCGCGCGCGCGCGTGTGTGGCCTGCAAATGCGCAGTGGAAAAAATGTCACTATAATGGCTTTGACTCTCAAATAGGTTTCATTCACGTTGTCCATCTGCGAGGAGAGAGAGAGAGAGAGAGAGAGAGCACCATGTTCAGCTGGCTGGGAACAGACGACAGGAGAAAAAGGGATCCTGAGGTGTTTCACACTGTCAGTGAGGGACTCAAGAAGCTGTACAAAAGCAAACTGCTCCCTTTAGAAGAGCACTACAAATTCCACGAGTTCCACTCACCAGCTCTGGAGGATGCAGACTTCGACAACAAGCCCATGGTCCTGCTGGTGGGACAGTACTCCACTGGCAAGACCAGCTTTATACGGTAGGTCAGGACACATAATGTCTCCTGTGAGTTTAGTGGTGGTTATGATGCTAGGCCACAGCAGATAATGAACCCTGTATAGTTTAAAACTGAAGGCTTTATAAAGAAAAAAAACCACATCTGGGTATAATTTGTATTTGGGGATTTTATCTATAGATGGCAGAAATGATTTGGAAATGATGAAGAGAAATAAATGAGAAATAATAAAGCTTTCTTCCCTTTTAAATTGTGGCACGTTGCTGAGAATTACGTTACAAACTCCTTTCCAAGAAAAACAAGAGCCGTCCTTAAATACTAACGCGCTTCAGTGTAGTAACGAGCGTCAACTGTCATCATTCTGAATATGCAAAGAGTTTAATCCTAAAAAGTTTAGAAAGAATCTCAAAATAATCCCGGTGATTTACTAGAATATTGTTGATATTTATTTCGTCAACAAATCCCATTGTCTCATTTAAGAGCTGTTAAGAAATCTAACGCACTTACTTCAATGAGCAGGCGAGTAAAACTTAAACAGTATATTCATATATCCGGAATATCCTTTTGTATTTTCAGATCAGCTACAGATTTTAATTCAGTGCTGTGATTTGTAAATTCATCACTGGGGATCATGATGCGTATGAATGTGCTCGGGAGCATGATGTAATCGTGAACGTGTTAACACGCCTTATTTTAACACACAGCTGAAACCTGTCACGCTTATGTGTGTATGATGATCACCAGTATGAGCCACGTTCTTCCATAAATCAGATTAAGTTTGCAATATTTTGTCTAGAGATTGTCTTCTTTTTCCTAACTATGGCTGAAATAGTTTCATGAACTTATATTCTACCTTCTAATTAACAAAACATTTCATAAAATATATGTTCATTTTTTTTTTATATCACAAAGATGGTAAAATCAGCAAAACACTACAAATATACACTGATTCTTAGTGTATACAGTGAACATCCCTGCCTTAATGTTATTAATGTTATTAATGTTAATGTTATTTACCCTGACGTAACTAATCACCTTTAATGATCCTGAGTATGTACTGCACATCAGCCGGCGGTGCAGGCCGAGCCTCTCTGTCACGCACAGCTGAGACTCATACTCGCACGTAATCCTTTAAAGAGGAACAGCATTCCGTACATTTATTAAAAAAAAACAAAACATACAAATAGCTCTTCGGTCTTGGACATTCAGCTGAAGGAGCTGGCTGAGAGAGCGGTGCGATTAGTGCATGAGGAATGAGTAGAAGCGAATGAGGGCGGATTCCCCATGCTACAGTTAAATGGATTGTGTCCTGACACCACAGATCATTAGCAGGAAAGACAATCGTGGACAGTATTGCCAGGCTACAGGAGAAGCTCCGTATGGCTCTGGCATTCCCATGGTTACACGACTCTAATAATGTGTGGTAGTAAAACTAAAGTGACACGGTCCAGGCCATGTGATGGTCCCCAAAGCCATCAGAACATCTTCTGATCTTATTCAGTAACTTTATCTGGTTAAAACTACTGCTGTGCTATAGATTAGCCTCGAACCAAAGTTGCTACTGAAAATAGAAGTCGTACAACTCAAATCTATGTTTATAACCAATAAGACAGGTTTTAAAAGTGTTACTTCTCCCCTAGCTGGGACAGAAATGTTACTTCGAGTAATCTCGCACTTGGTCTGAGTCTCCACCCAGGATCTTGCTCGGCATTACTAGGTAAGGGGTCATTATGTTGAAATACACCATGTTACTCCAAGAGTTCTGAGAGTTCACCAAAATCAGGGAATTTTATTGCTCACTCCTTTTTGAAAACTAGGTTTTGCACATAAATAGACAACCAGTTAACTTCTCCCTAAATTGACCTGCGTTGCTTGGATTTTAGTATCTGAGTCTTAATATTCATCGTCATATTTTTATACACATTAGTCCTATCAAAATATATTTGTTTTAGTTTATCAGTAACATTAGGCACATTGAAGGTGCAGTCAGTGATTCTTATCCAATGCACTTTTCGTCAAATTCAGTTAATATCTCTTCATGGTTTGCTAGTTGTCTTTTCTGTGTGTGTGTGTGTGTGTGTGTGTGTGTGTGTGTGTGTGTTTGCTGAAAAAAATTGCGTGCTCATACACAGCTCTGGATAAACTGGGAAACAAAGAGAGTGGCTCAGACTGATATACCAGCCAATCAGAAACAGGGCCAGCCAATCACAGGATGGGGGAAGGGGAGGAGGGAGATGTGGGTGTCGTTGGGAGTGTAGTTGCAATGGCAGTGAATTTAAGGGGCGGAGCTTCTGACTGAGCATTGAAGGGAGGTGTGTATTTGTTTGGCTATTGAGTTCAAATGTCAACAATCTTTCTCCCAGAATCGATGACTGCACCTTTACGTAGTTAACTAGCTAACTTGGGCCTGGTTTATATTTCTGCTTAAGTGTATTTGTGAATATATCGTGCGTAGGCAGTCGCATCAGAGTCCACATGACGCTTGCGCTGAATGTTACACTGCAAAGTGAAACAAAGATGGTGATCAATGCTGTATCGTTATATTAGATATGTGTGATGGTGCATGAGTCTGTCAACGCGCCACGCTTATCCATGAAACTGACACAAAAACCCAAAAGTAGAAACAGTCTCTTGTGTTCCCTATGCATTGTAATATCTGAACAAAGGGCTGTCCAGAAGTGTTGATCATTATATGTTGTCCTTTACCTGCACCTGACTCATATAAGCTCCTCCATTTTTGTGCGTCTCTCCATAGATACCTGCTGGAACAGGACTTCCCAGGCATGCGGATTGGTCCAGAGCCCACCACTGACTCGTTTATTGCTGTGATGCACGGAGACATCGAAGGTCTGATACCAGGAAACGCTCTGGTTGTGGATCCTAAGAAGCCTTTTCGTAAGCTCAATGCTTTCGGCAATGCCTTCCTCAACAGGTCAGTGTGATTTAATATATCTACATCAAATTTTTGTATACCAAAACTATCCTCTATGGTACTGGATGGACATTAAGTGGATGGAGTCTTTGTCTCTGTCTATTTAATCCAAAATACTGTTATATTAAAATCATGTAAGAATTCTAGAAATAGAATTGTTAATCTTAAACCAAAAAACGGATATGTTGAATATCGCAGATATTTTCATTTTTTTGTTCCATTATTCCATACATTTTTAATAAAACAGACTTTAATAGATAATGAGTTGCTAGGTGTGTAAAGATACACAGAATTCAAATTTCCAAAAATATGACGTGTTATCGATACTTTAAAAAGAGTGTTTATCTTAGGGTTCCATTTTCAGTTGATTAAAACATTCAATGTTATCAAAGTATGATAAACTGAAGTGGAGTTATGTAGCTCTCTTTAGCCCTAGGTGTGTTTTTGAATCCTGCATTCTCCACTACTGAATATGAGCTTCCCAGTTGCCATGGTGAGCTCTTTAACCCGGTTTGGTTCAGCGAGAAAAATAATCATATTTGCATTTGAAGTAACACAATTCAAATGCAGCAAAATCGAAGACAAAACTGATCTAAAATGGGAAAGAGCTGTAATGCGATTGAGTAAATGGAGGGAGATGTTTTATGTTTAAAACTGACTACAGCCTTCACAAATTTTCATAAATGTTTATTATGAAAAGGCCTATTTGTTATTAACATTTTTCATTTTTAATAAAAGAAGCAAGTTAGTTAATATAGTTAGTTAATAGGCTATTATATTTTACTCCAACCTTTACAAATTTCTGCCAATAATTATCGTTGGCTAAGTATTTTTATTTAACAATAGGAATATTTAAGTTCATAAAATATAATCACTGATAATTTGCTTGCACTGTTTTCAAATAGACACTGAGCTTATAATCTGTAATGTTTGAGTAATTTATACAGTCACACTGGATTTCAGATATATTATAGACATGTGCGCTGTTCCTGGCTCTGTATATAGCAACAGTCCTGCTGCTATAATGTAAGCTATTTAAGGTACATGAACAATGTAAGGATTCGCTGGATTATCCACAGATGTTATTGTAGCGTAAATAACACTACTCATGGTTTGTTGGTCAGCTATTACTGCATGTATGTGTTTACCAAAAAAATGACATTACATATGTGATGGGAGTGGTTTAAAGCTGATTATCTAGGTCCTCTTGAGATAAGTATCCTCAATAAAATATTATAAATTGAATATAAGTAGAATATGAAGTAACATGAAAGATGATGGGTGAGCACACACCACCAGCGGACAGAAACGTCTTCTCTTCTCTGCAAACTCAATCAGACTTGCCAAGTCATGTGGTGACCGGGTGTAGTAACACAGATATTTTTTCAAGATGTGCTCTATTGCGGGGATACGGTGGTGTCAGGAGAAAGTGAAGTATGGTTAAAGTGGTTATTGCTTGATGTCTTCTGATTGTGTGTGTGTGTGTAGGTTTGTGTGTGCCCAGCTCCCCAACCCTGTTCTGGAGAGCATCAGCGTGATTGACACTCCAGGAATCCTGTCTGGAGAAAAGCAAAGAATTAGCAGAGGTAACGCGCGCGCACACATTTTAAACGAGCTCCTCTGTATCGTCATCATCTTCTAACAGGGTTATGTTTTCAGTGAACACCACTCAGCATGAGCAGCAGTTTCTCTCTCTCCTATATCAATTGCTCATTTCCAGTCTGCATTCTCTGTGTTCTTGATTTTTATATTTGTTTTCCAATACAAGCAGGTCGGACTAGCATGCTAGCTAAAACCCACAAACTAACAGTGTTTTTTTTTTTTTTTTATCATTATACCTAACTATTTTATTTTTAAAGGAAAAGCTGTTCATACCTCTGTGTTTCTATCTGTGCTGAGCATAAGATAAAATAGTCACATAGATAAGCGGAGCTGCTGTGTGGGTTTAGATTGAGGCATGAGCATTTGATAGTAAAAGCAGACTCTACTTGGTGCCTCAAAATAGGAAAATGATTTCAGTTTTGCATGAAAAGCTACTTCACCATAACAGGAATAAGAAATGCAATTATGCAACCAACTACATGTAAGCTTCTGTATAGGTACCTACTGTATGGAATGTTTATATGTCTTTGAGCATGTGATTGTATCCTGTTGTTGGCTTCACTCAGAAGTGCAGAACACTTAAGACTTTTTATTTCTTTTTTTTTTCTTTTT
>JAQQZR010000012.1:21146513-21165461 GCA_030068235.1 Notoglanidium macrostoma | reverse complement strand
CGCAGAACTAACCTGTGATGTTATACCTGATAACACAAGTCACATTTCTGGGATTTGCTAGTGTTGGCTACTTTGGTTTGTCATTACTTTGTTCACTCATGTTGGTTTGCTGGTTATTATGTCTGTATAATGAACTAGCTTACACACCAAAGTGAAGTTAGTTTTAGCTGAGACACCAAAATGAGCAACGTGTCGGAAAACTTGTAAAGAATTCCCAGCTGAGGGTCTGTTAGAACAGAACACGACATGGCTTTGCTACAGAGCTGCAGGTGTGTGCTGGAAAGTGTGTGTTCATGGGAACTTGCATGTCATGTGCAAAACTGTCAGTCACCTCATCGACCACGCCTTTTTCTTTATCATCAAATAACTTGTATAAAATGCATTTGTTGCATTTGAGCTGAAAATGTCAGAGTACTAATCCAGAAATTTGAATGTTTCACTAACATGTAACGAAAGAACAGACTCTGCATGAAGGCTGATGCTAAAAAGATAACGTATTAAACTAAGAAACAATAGCTGAAGGAGTGTAAGGGCCTGACCAAAACCAAATGGCGAGATAAACATTTTGGGCTTAGCCCATCCTCGGTGTTCCTGAGGGAAATCTATTCCCATTCAGCATCATGGGAATGGGCGGGGTTAAAAGCTGTATGCTTGCCAGCCACTAGTCATTTTGACTTGACATCATTAACCCTGTTACATCATCCACTCATACACACGGTCGCTGGTGTTGGCTAAGACTCCGCTGGAAGATACTCAACTCTCTCATCATTAGTAAGAGTCACACACGCAGTACTGCAGGCAATCATGAAGTTCTTTCCTTGTGAAACTGCTAAATCAAAAGGGTTTCTTTTGATTCCAGCCGGCATGGGATTTTCCTGTGGAAAAATGGCTGTGACTTCCATATTCCACGCTCCTGATTTGGAATATTAACACACTAATCATGCAGCAAAACAGCCATTAGGAAACACTGATGTTTTTCTGGGTTTTTTTTTTTTTTTGTTGGTTTTTTTCCTCCCTTTTTGCGGTTTGCTTGTGTGTGTGAGAGAGAGCGAGAGAGAATGTGTGGCGGGTGTATGAGAGCAATTTCCAGCAATCTGTGGCCAGGATTTTACAGGAGACACAATGGTGCTGAGTCATGCAGCTACACTTAGCTCCGTATTAAACATTAGCAGTATGGACTCCCAGATATATTCTTAGTTTATTTGTATAACGCTTTCTAACAAATAGCACTGTCACAAGCAGGTTTATAGAAACGATACATTTTAAGCTTATGAAATTATTTTTGTGTGTAGCCTTCTACACAGATCATTTTACTCCTGAGGATTTCAGGACCGTGCACTAGGTGCTTAATCAGGGTTAAAAAAAAAAAAAAAAACAGTTTTGTTTTTCTATATTAGTATGGAGTGGGACTGGGACCACAGCTGGAGCTCCAGAAGCTATTGCATCCTGGAAGACATTATATCATAAAATCTCACAGCCTGAATGCCTTTTAACTCCAGCAGTTAGCAGCTTTGATGGGATTCTTTCAGAGCCAAAGGGTCTAATGAGTCCATTACTCTTCCTGCCTTTCAGCTGACTAGCTAGAACAAGTCACACTATATACACACACTAGTCCACTGGTTTCATGCTCTGCTCCTGCCACTCTTCTAGGCTACGACTTCGCCGCTGTGCTGGAGTGGTTCGCTGAGCGCGTGGACCGCATCATCCTTCTATTCGACGCCCACAAGCTCGACATCTCGGACGAGTTCTCGGAGGTGATAAAGGCCCTGAAGAACCACGAGGACAAGATCCGTGTGGTGCTTAACAAGGCGGACCAGATCGAGACTCAGCAGTTGATGCGTGTCTACGGCGCCCTCATGTGGTCGTTGGGGAAGATCGTCAATACGCCCGAGGTGATCCGCGTCTACATCGGCTCCTTCTGGTCACACCCACTGCTCATCCCTGACAATCGCAAGCTGTTTGAGGCCGAGGAGCAGGACCTGTTCAAGGACATCCAGTCGCTGCCTCGCAACGCTGCTCTCCGCAAACTCAACGACCTCATCAAGAGGGCCAGACTTGCCAAGGTATCGCTATCGGACAAGTTTGAGTAATGTGCAGTTCTGTTTCAGGTCATTTCCCCCATGCTGCCCAATAGATGGAGCTCTTAGTTCTGTTTGTTCTGTTTCAAGTCTGAGTTATATTATAATATGGTAATAAAATTATTATGGTTTGTAATATAAATCTGCAGCTCATCACTGTAAGCCGGCTTACTGTGGAAGTGAGATCCATCCTCTGTTGAATCAGTTCACTGGGATGCGGTTGCAGATTTTAGGGACAAATCAGAGGAGACCCTTGGTGTTGATGAAGGTGCACAAAGTCTTTACATGCTGACAGTGTTCAACACAGCCTTGTAACCTGTAAGCCATCTAGCCTACTGCTATAATCATTTCTCATATCTAGCACTCGTGGAAGCGTGGATTGATGTGCTGACTAATCTGACTCTCACCGCTAGCTTGTCATTCGATCCCTCCTGTACACTCTGCATTATTGATGTGGTGAAAGGTGAACAGAGAACCATTGATTTGCCCTCCACAGTACAGTACAAGTGCACCTCTGTTGTGTCTGTTGGTGTTTAGCCATCATGTGGTAAAACTAACCTACCGTGGTGTTTATTCCTCTGTTGCATTGTTGTTATTTATTTCCATTGATGAAGCACACAAAAGCCTATTCACTCTGCAGAATGAATATTTACATGAGGTCAATTGCTTAATTTAAACTAAAGGCCTGGGATGTCCAGTTTCAGGGTGGCAATGAGAGACGCATGGATGTTTAGTGTTTATTGTTGAATTGATATTGAAGCGGCTGTATGTGCACTCTTAAAGTTGACCTTTGAAAAGAGCTTTGCACTCTAATGGGAATTTGTTTTTCATTAAATATGATGAACTATTATGAGTTCCTCTGTGAACAATACAGTATAACATTAGAGCCCGAGTAATCTGTCATGTCAAGAACAACTCGAGTGCCTCTTCCTTTATGAGTGAAAGCTTCCGTTGGTGCTTGGAAAAGGACTGTACCTTATGCTTACACTTTCACTGAAAGATGGGAGTCTGTTTCTCTTGAACGTGAACCTCGGAGTTAACCTTGGATTTTGCATGAGGTCATATGTCGTTGGGCCTGTGGCCAGTGTCTCCTCAGCCTCTGGGGCTTTGTTCAGTAAACCACAAGCTGGATGGTGACTTTCCTCTTAACCACACTGTAGTAGTGGACACATTGGGTCTTGCGGTGGCTGAAATATAAAATCTCCTGAAAAAAAAATTATCAAGCAAGATTGCTTATTGTATTGCAGCACAGTTCTATTTGTATCTGACATTAACATATCCAGTGTAACTGCTCTTTTGGTTTCACATTACAATTTTTCACAGGTCCACGCCTACATCATCAGTTCTCTGAAGAAAGAAATGCCGTCAGTTTTCGGGAAAGAGAACAAAAAGAAGGAACTGATCAACAGCCTGGGAGAGATCTACAGCCGGATCGAGCGAGAGCATCAGATTTCTCCTGGAGACTTCCCCAATCTTAAAAAAATGCAGGTAAACTTTCAGGCTGTTTTACACAAATTTACAAGAAACACTTTTGGAGAACCCAATCACAGAGCAAGGAACCATGTAACTGTGTGAAACTGGCATTTCTAGGTATAGGCAGCCTAGCCGGTCGTCCAGGGTGCCACTATACCGCTTCAAAATACAAATATTTTGAGACAGAGCTTCCAACTCCCACACATTTTCCATGGGATTCACACAGCTAAGACAAATCTCACACTGTCGCTCCACAAGTGCCTTTTCTCATGCTAACTTTTTTGTTTTTGCTTCCTCCGATGTAAAATCTGTGATTTTTAAGCCAAGGAACGATGCAGGCAACAACAAATCATTCTGAAGAAAAGAACGGGGACATTCGTTGCACATTTGAAATTCGAGCTTCGATTTCTCAAGCAATAAACACACAAAAAGGACAAAATGTGTTTTTTCTTATTTTAGAGCGCACAGAGGACGAAGTACGACTGAACATAAATACGACTCTTTTCTCCACGCTGGAGCGTCTAAAAAGTACTTGACCTGGACAAATATGTAAGATTCTAGCAAGATTATGGTCAGCAACTTCACAGGCTATCTAATGTATAGCAGTGTAAAATTTTTAAACAGATCTTACCTAGAAATGCCTCTGATGGTACCAGTTATAAAATAGAAAGTACTTTGCACTTAATGTAGGAATAATCCTAGTTACCACCTGAATTTTGGCAACCGGTCAAAATACCATTAAACTAAAGGCAGTTCAATAAATAGGTTTTAAGCAATTATCGTGTTTAGTCAGAATAGAATCTTTAAATGCAATTTTCTCGCTTTTCCCTTTTCACTGGAAACACACACTTTTCAGAAGGTCATGAAGGACCGTGTCAGAAAGGTTCTCCCAGGCCTCCACTCATGACTAGAACAGTGCCGTCCTGCAAGAAAGCGAACTGCATGAATAGCACGCAGCCTCAGCACATTTAAGACTGCACTTATTCCAAACACATGGTGGTTTTTGCCTGCTGGGATTAATTGAATACAGATTGTATCTGTTTTTTCAGTTCATTTGGAAACTGTGCTGTCCTGACAAAACCCCTGGTTAATGGCTTTATTTGTTTATGAATATTTCATAACTGTAAAAACGTAAAAACTGTTTAAAAAAAAAAAAAAAAAAAATCCGGATGCATCATGTGTATGATTTACATACTGTACTTGAAAGTTTGTGAACCCTTTAGAATTGTCTATATTTCTGTGTAAATATGGCCTATAACATTATAACATTTTCACACACGTTCCATACGTAGATAAAGAGAATCCAGTTAAACAAATCAGATGACAAATTATACTTGATCATTTATTTATTAAGGAAAATTATCCATGATTACATATCTCTAAGCAAAAGTATGTGTACCTTTGCTTTCATATCTGGTGTGGTTCCAGATAATTCTATTTCTAACCCAGTCAGAAGTTAACCTGGGTTCCTCTGAGACCTCATGGACTATCACACGCCTTGTTCTTGGAGTGATCTTTATTGGTCTCCACTCCTGGAGAGGGTAACAATCATCTTGAATCTCTATCTGTCTGACGGTGGATTGGTGGAGTCCAAACTCTTTACAGATGGTTCTGTAACCAGCAAGAACTCTTTTTCTGAGGTCCTCAGAAATCTCCTTGGTTCATGCCATGATGCACTCCCACAAACACGTGTTGTGAAGATCAGACTTTGATAGATCTCTGTTCTTTAAATAAAACAGGACGCTCACTCGACACCTGATCGTCATCCAACTGACTGAAAACACCTGACTCTAATTTCACCTTCAAATTACCTGCTAATCCTAGAGGTGCACAAACGTTTGCCACTTAGACATGTAATATTGGATCATTTTCCTCAATGATTAAATGACCAGGTGTAATATTTTTGTCTTGTTTGTTTAATTGGGTTCTCTTCATATATTTGTGATGCATGCAGAAATATAGAAAATTCTAAAGGGTTCACAAACTTTCAAGCACCACTCTATAGTTACCGTGGTAGAAAATATTGCACGTTGTGTACAAACCTAAAGTTTCTCTGTGAACAGGAGCAGCTTCAAGCCCATGACCTGAACAAGTTTCAGCCGCTAAAGCCGAAGCTGCTGGACACGGTGGACGACATGCTGGCACACGACATCGCCCAGCTGATGGTCCTGGTGCGCCAAGAGGAAACTCAGCAGCCCGGCCAGGTGGTAAAGGGCGGTGCCTTTGAGGGCACCATGAATGGGCCGTTTGGCCACGGATACGGCGAAGGTGCCGGCGAGGGCATCGATGAGCTCGAGTGGGTGGTTGCACGTGACAAGCCTACGTATGATGAGATCTTTTACACTCTCTCACCTGTCAATGGCAAGGTGACTGGTGCAAATGCCAAGAAAGAGATGGTGAAGTCGAAGCTGCCTAACACCGTTCTGGGAAAGATATGGAAGCTGGCCGACATCGACAAGGACGGAATGCTGGATGATGAGGAGTTTGCCCTGGCCAACCACCTCATCAAGGTCAAACTGGAAGGGCACGAGCTTCCCAGTGAGCTTCCGTCCCATCTGGTACCTCCTTCCAAGAGAAAAATACCAGAGTAATAGACAGCAGGATTTAGGTCATATTTAGGAAACGTGGCTGTTAGGACTTCATATCTTGGACACTGTGTGGATGATTAACAATGAACATGATTACATAAATAAAAATGCTAGGAACTGACTGCTCTGAATTTTCCCCAGAGGTGTGGATTGAAGTTTGTTGCATAATGTTTTGTCACTCAGTACAACATTTCTGGATTGACCTACACATCCGTAGCTACACTGAGACTCGGCAATCAAAACATGCTTAAACAATACACAGTTTATTTCATTTTTATTTTTCTAGCTATTGTGTATCTGTCTCCGAGCAATCACGTCTTAACAAAAAAAAAAAAGAATAACATCATCCTTAGTCTTAATTACCCTCGTCACTGTAGTTACCGTAAACATAACGACAAATATTAGACGCACTCTTTTTCTTCTTGTGAAGGTGGCAACATAATAAATGCAAGCCCTTTCTAGCCTGACCAAGAGACTGTTAATGATATAAATGTGTCGTGTTAGAATGTTGATTATTCCACACTGTAGTTAGTGTATGGATGGACCTGTAGTGATAGCAGTGAGTGGCAGTTGGTGTACTGTACATGTTAATCCCGGTGTTCATTTTAGATGTATTTAAAATACTTACTTGATTCCTGTTTTAAGAATACAGATTTAAAAATAAGCGAGGCAGAACTAACATTAACATTTTTCTTAATACTGGCAGGATATGCATTAATATCAGTATTTGTTTGTGTCGATACTCATTCCTTCGAATGGTCACCCCTCATATTGCAAAAGTTCTCCAACATTTTTCTGTGTATCCTTGAAAGTGATCTAACAGTGGACTGAAATATAACTCTTCTATTTAGTAAGTGGAGCATTAGTTAACTAACGAGCATCATAATGCTCAGACATGTCAGGAAAGTTTCTAAATAAAGGTTAAGCATGATGCTTGATGATCACTAACACAGGCCTATAATTTAGGGTCACAATTAAATAATTAAAATAATAATAACGTGCACCCTGTTACAGTTTCCTGTGTTTGATATACTGGTGTGCTCTACAACTTTTAGTCATCTGAGTTAATAAACTGCTGTGTATCATTGCACATCAATGGCGTGGTGTGGTATTTTCTGACTATCAAAAAAGAAAACCGGGAAACGGAGGTGAAGGGCTACCAGGTCAGTTTCATTCAGTATAAGGAGAGTATTGAAGGTGCGGTCAGTGATTCTAGAGAATGATTATACACCCCTCCCTTCACTGCTCCTTCAGTATGTCCACCCCCCAAATTCTTGGACGCACACAGCACTAATCTCCCACCCCCTCTCCCCTTCCCCCTACTCTGTGATTGGCTGGAATATGCTCCTTGTTGAAGTTTGGCTGGATAGTGTTGTGCTGCTCAGTCCGAACACCTTTGTTTCCACGGTTACAGAGTCAGGGCTGTGTACGAACACCAGATATTTTTTCAGCATGCGCACACACCAAAAGGACAACTGTGAGGAGATACTGGCAAAAAGTGTGTTGTATTAGAATCGGTGACTGCACCTTTAAGGTTTGCGCATCTCCTTGCCAAGTACCAACACTGAAATTGTCACCTTGTTAGCATGATGGAGTAATTGGTCCCTGTGTCATGGCTGTTCTAAACTCATGTACATCATGTAGATTTACAGCATTCAGATGAAGTAACGTACAGAATAGCTTTCTAGTCTTTATCGGATGCATCCTCGTGCTCCTTTACTAGGTGCTAAGTTTACCATGGAGCTGCTATCTATTGCAGGATGTTAATGCAAGAAAGAAAACATGAGACCGAGATAAAAATAAAAAAATAAATAAGTGTTCATTAATTGGTGAAGATGTAGGTCTTTGTTGTTCAATTGAAGACCACCACTGACTTGTGGCTTCCTTCCATCATATTGGTGCAGGAGTAGTAAATAATCTTGATGCATGTCTTCCATGCATCCTCCAGGATGATGGGTCTAGTCAAGCTGGACTAGAGTCTCGAAGACGTTGTGATGCATGGTGAGGTGTGATAAGAGCCGTAAGCATCAGCCTTATACATCTACAGAGTTTTAAATCTGCAGTTACAGGAATCGAGTCAAGGGAACTCCGCAATGGGTAACGGTGGTTTGGAAGAACTTGGGGGGGATGAATGCGAGGCTTGCTTCTGCATTTTGGATCAGCTGCCAGGTTGGATAGCACACACAAGCATAGGATTGCATAGGTTGTCCAGAACTCTACCTCAAAGCTCGTTCAGCATCAGATCGTGCGAACCGAATGTTGCCCAGAAAGATCACAAGATCTTCATGCATCTCCATGGATATACAGTACAGCTCGGCCATGTTGGACTTTAGTTTCAGCTTGTGAGCTGCCATCTATGACAGGATTTCTGACTAACATGCTGAGATCTGAGCAGTGCAATTCAATGAAATGAATGAGTGTCTGAGCGATGTAAGGAGAGGAAGAGTTGAGTGTCATTAACAGAGCAGTGATATGATCTCAGTGAGAGAGCAGAAGAGGACCCAGCACTGAGCTGTGTGGGACACCTGTGGGAGTAGATGTGCCTCCATATTAGTTTGAGGTTTTATTGTCATGTGTGCAAAGTACAATGAAATTCTTACTTGATATCTTCTACACAGACTAGACAACTAGCTTTATTGTAGTGCAACATTACAATAAAATAAATGCCATGTGCAAAATAATGAGTACTATGTGTCCGCTAACATAATGTGCATGGGAGACATCTTTGCATCAAATCGTTTCCAAATGACAGTGTAAAGTTTAGTGTTAATATTAGACGCATTAGTATGTGTTGAGCAGTCTTACAGCACTGTTCTGAGCCACTTACCCGAGGGCAGAAAGGAGAACAGTGCAAGTGCAGTGTGACTGGAGTCACTATCGCTCCAAAAAACCGCCGCCGTGCTGAGGCACAAATTCCAGCACTCGGGAGCACAGACAGGAAAGTATAGTGATTGATTGTGTTGAAGGCTTTCGAAAGGCCAAGTCTGCTTTCTTATGTTACAGACCACCAGGGCATCTTCCTAAGTTGTTAAGAGGGTTTGTAACATGACCTAATAACATGCCTGGCCTGATAATAACACACTGCACTCATAAACACAGCCATTTATTCAAGATTACAGTCATGAAAGTGCTCACACTACTGCTTATAGAGGAGAGGGTCACTCAGATTCCTGATTCAGACTCCCTCATGTGCGCACGCACATACGCACTCTCAACTAAGGGCACGAGTGAACTGTGGTGATGCAGCATTATGTCAGAAAACACTGGTTAACGTGATCCTGTGATCGCTTCACATGTCTCCATAAGTGACTCCTCTCCTCTTAAAGCTGCGCAAACGGTAGCCGTAACACACATTTAAGCTGTCAGAGTCTGATAAAGGATCTAAAAATGCAACCGAGATGTTGGAGGGCTGTCCAGCACCAGGACAGGAACCACCAGGAATTAAACATTATAATATGGATTCGTTTACAGCCAAATATATACACAGCCCCTCTGCGTCCTCCGTTTTGAAACTTGTTTTGCACTATTGGGTTTCATGACATGACAGTTTCCTGTTTGTACCATTATGTTTTTCAGCTCACGTGAGCTATCAGAGAGCTCACATCTGTCTTATGTAGTAAACATCAGGATGTGATAAGTGCAGTGTTTCAGCCCTTCCTGCACACCGAGACACTACATGCTTTTAACTGGACTTTTCTATATCACATGCCATTCCCAATAAGTACTACTTTTTTCCCAAACTGCATCCTTTTAACATCTGACTGCCTTGTTTCACCAATTCATAGAGAATTATAGGTGACTGATGAAAAGCTGATAATATCACAGTGTGACATCATCATACATACTGTACTGAATAAAAAGACAGAACCTGACTAAGAAGTGATATAAACTTTAACATGGTTTATACCATGGTGTTTCTCAGCTTCATTCTCAGCTCGTATTGGTAAGAAGTTGTTGATTAAAATGTAGAAATAAACAGTTTTTACAGTTCTAAGCCATAGACAAAGCTCCTCAGTGTGCCCAGTACCACAGTAGTGGATTTTTTTGTTATTCACTTCAATAGAGAGAATAAGAGAGAAACGCTCATGTGAACGTTACACAACCTTTATTGTAAATATAAAGGAATGAATAAACACGTTATTCTTCATTAAATAAAATGAGTAATTCATACGCATGTTGCTGTGGTTTGTGATATAACAACCCATTTTATTCCTCACGTAACGTGTATTGAACAATACAGCTGTTCTTGAGGTCAGTATCTTAAATTTGTTTTTTAGAAAAACACCAATATGAGACTTTCTGTAACTTGAGAGAAAAAAAAAAGGAACAGCCTCGCAACATGGCTTATTGTCATCAGTACAGGAGCGGAAGAGAGAGAGACGTTCAGACGCATGCAAAAACAAGAAAAAAATCAGTCTCGGGACAAATAACCCGTCCTTGAATCTTCCTCCCTCGCAAGACCACCAGAGGAAGGGGCTGATCGCTATCACATGGAACCTTCCCCACATTGTACGCCGTCTTTTTTCTCCTTTCTCCGTTGATGTTTTTTACTTCCTGAGCAATGTTGATATTCCTAGAGATGCACGACTAAAATGTTGACCAGATTCCATTTTTTATAAAGGAAATAAATATACACGCTACTTTATCACATTATCGTCAATAACACGATATTATGACTGTGTAACACGTTATCGGTTATAATATATGATCATGCTTACAATTTTTTTATCTAAAATCAAAGAAGTAACACAACAATGGACCTTAGCACAGAGATAAAGTATACACACCCCTAACTAAAGCTTTACACACTGGTCAAACCCTGCTCACACTGATCCACACACACCTTTATACAGTTAGAGTAAAGTGTGTATATAAATATAAATATGCTGTATATAAAGGAAAAAACAATCCCAGCAAAACCTGGAAACTGATATTAAACACCAAATCTGTCATTTCAGATCAGAACTCTATTAATGCTTTACTTCCCCTGTTGATTTTTTTGTGTCCCCAGTGAGGATGGGTGTGTGTGAACTTTCCAGAAATATAAAGAGGACAGGAAACAATGTGAGGTTTTTAAAACGCAGTATTCCTGGCAGTAATGGATGATCCGTCTTCAAACAGGAACATCTTATCACTTCCTTAGGAACGTTCTACATAGTGATGGCTAGACAAGGAAAAGGAAATAAATAATACAGAACGGTACCAGCTGTTATCTTCTACGTGCCAAATATATTACATTGTCATTATAATCCCGTGATTATCGAAACCTGTGTAGGACGTGAACATGAGGCCGTATATCAGCTAAGGTCAAAAAGGAGAAAGGCTGGGAGAGTGGCCCAAAAAAAAAAAAAAAAAAGTCCATGGTATTCTTGGTATTTTTAAAAACATTGTATATTTCCAGAAATCTCACACACACACACACTGTCAGTAAATAAAAAATGAATGAGCCAGTTACAGTAATATGGTTTGGATAAGGTTATGATTTTGATCGTAATATTTCCTGCTTATTAACTCTCCCGTATAATTTGCTGGATTGTTGGATGCTGAAAAGAAATAAATTTTCTAAGAGCAGATAGGATCCAGTGTTTCCTCCTCGCAGTAACAGAGTAATGTAAAGAGGCTGAGAGGAATGAGCGGTATGTGGACACGTCCCTGCTCCGCTTCTCTGCACTGGAACATCAGAACAAAATGTCAGGAGGTATAATGAGAGTCAGGGTCAGGCTGGTGTCCTCGTAGGAACGGTGTCACCGAGCTACTACGTAGTTAACAGAATAAGCAGAATCCCAGTTTCACAAGCTGCAGTTATGTAGAGGTCTGAACTCATTGTCTAAGAACATCTACACGTGTCCTTGATCCCATTCAAATTATTATATATTATACTAACTGTTCATTAGAAACAGGCGTTTTTCCAGCACACCTTACATTCAGAAATTTCAGCTCTATTTCCAACTTTCCTGTCATGTGTATAATATTTAGAAAAAGCTGTTGTTGTTTTTTTATTAAAAAAACAAACAAATCAGTGACTCTTTCTTGAAGTAATATTCATGTAAAGTTTCAGTCTTTTTTCAAGACAAGGTCACAGCACGGGCGGCATGGGGGTGCAGTGGTTAGCACTGTCACCTCACGGCAAGAAGGTTCTGGGTTCGATCGCCGGGTCAGGTAGGGTGCCTTTCAGTGCGGAGTCTGTTCTCCCCGTGCATGTGTGGGATTCCTCCTGGTGCTCCGGTTTCCTCCCAGGTGTACCCCGCCCCTCGCCCGAAGATTGACTCCAATGGGATTGGCTCCAGCTTCCCCCGTGACCCAGATGGATAAAGCGGTATAGATAATGGATGGATGGATGGACAAAAAAAAAAACCCTATTGTGATTGTTCCGTGTTTCCGCTGAGTGATGTTATGTGATTAAAGCTGGGTTTCTCCTCTCGTGATAGCTCTTACAGAGCGCTCTTTTTCAGATCGGCAGAGTTTCCATTTGCTCATGTCATGTGACTTAAATGTGAAAAACGTGTTTCCTTTTTTGCGAAATATTGCGTCTGAAAAACCACCTCATGCGAGCGTAAAAACGGTTATTTTTTTTTTTGAGATATTTGACAGTTTTCTCAAAATCCATTCCTTGTTTTTGCTTTGCAATTTCAAATTGCATATTAAGCAGGTCAACTGAAACACGGATAATGACGGCATCATTAAGATTGCTTTCTTTCACCTCAGGAACACGGATCGAGTAGGAGCATTCCTAAACTTGGAAGATTGCTAAGTTGACATTGACTCAGGCTTTTGTTTTCTCGCAAGACTTGATATAAAGACAACGGAACAGATTACAACTTGTTCAATATGGAGATGCTCTAGAAGTACAGCTATTTTAGCAGCATTGCATTGGTTACCTGTTTCTTTTAGAATCAATTTTAAATTACTTTTAGCATTTTTAAAAATTAGCTAAAAACGCTTTTTTACTTTATCTTTTAGTTATCTTATTATACATGTATTCATCCTCTTATCCTTTTATGTTCCCTTGATTTCTGATTGTTTAGTTGTATATGTTTACTTGCATTGGTTAGTAGTTATCTGTTTACATACATATATTCTTATTTTTTGTGTATTTTATTTCTATTTCTCTGTAAAGCACTTTGAGCTGCATTGAAATGTAAGAAAAGCTTTTTTGAATATAAGGATAAAAAAATATAAAGCTATATGCCATACATATAAACTTTGGAACACCTAACAATAACTTTATAACTACGCATCAACCTAGAAACCATACAAACTATATGACACTCATTTCTACAGATATCATTAAGATATTTGTTTAAAACTTTCCATATCAGTGCTTCAAGCTGAATTTAAAGACATGTTTATTACAAATTAAAGCTTATACAGTATAAATGAGCGGAGAAACCAAGGTACTTCCAGAGACGTGTACTGCAAGATACAAGGAAGCAATTAACATCCTGTCAGCTCTGTGGACTACAGAAATAAATACACAAGATCGCAAGAGGAAAAGGAAGAGCGTTCATAATCAGGGCACTGATGATAGAAGCTTCATGTATATGACTAGTATCTGTATTAAGATGTATGAGCTATGTGAATAGGGCTGGAAATAGAAATTCTCTATGAAAATGCACATAGAATAAGGTGCGCATTAGTGAGATATGTAAAGAAAAACAAACGAGCAGCTGTTGTTCAGGTTCATGAGAATCAGCAGGCACAGTCCATCCACAACCTGACGTTGGTTTGGAGTTTAATCCATCATCTGCGTGTATGTGCTGTGTCTATCTGTTCATTTTCCAGGAACAAGACGTGCCATGCACCGGCCTGTACACCATTTTAAACCGAGGTCTTGTTTTAATCACCTGCCTTCTTTATGTCAACTTTAAACAGCAGCTTTTCTGGTCCAACCCGAGAGCATCAGGTTCAAAGGATACTTTTCAGATTTTCCAGGAAGTGTCGGTGAAGAATTTCCACTGAATGAGAAATATCACTTTATACTTGCACAAAAAATGAGAGGAGGATTGACGGGTTAACCTTTGACCTTGGGGAGAGGAGTTAGAACAGCATTATGGGGCTGATATGATAGCACAAGTCTGCTGCAGCTGAGGAATGTTTGCTTTGGCAGATTTATTGCTGATGGGATGTAGACAGAGCTTACAGGAGATGTCAACAGTTCCTCTTAGTCCAATGTCAAGAGGGCCAAAAACAAATCAGTTTCATTAATGGACCAATAACACAACTCCTCTTAAGTGTGGTCATTTATTTGCACTTATATAGGCGATATATAACCCATCACCCAGAGGTGAGAGGGGTGAAGGTAAGAGGTGAAACTGCTTAATTAGTTCTTATACATGAAGTGGCATTTTTACTTCATCAGATTGTCAAATTGCTAATTTCATTTAATTTAAATGGTTTATTGCCCTCTAGTGGACTAACAGAGACTAGCTTTTTCATCTTTCATATTTTTCATGTTTTTCATGTTAATAGCAATCCACAAGAAGATAATAAATTACATTACGGATTCAATAATGCCTTTGGAATCGTAACCTTCTGAACCTGTATGCTTGACGGCACTGATATAGAAGATTAGGAATTCAAAATAAAGTATTTATGTTAGAGGCTCATTAATTACAATATACAATCAATAATAAATTAAGTTCACAGCAGTAGGAATTAGCATTATTAATCATCATCTGGGATATATATTATTCTTAATGGCAAGAAAGCTTCAAGAAAGCACTTCAAAAATTGCCCCAATATACCTGAATTCACCCTACATCTTTCAGAAAATGTATTTAGAAGCAAAACATTTTTCCTACTGAGAATTTCCACACTTTTCTTTGTATTCTATATCAATTTTGTTTCTTTCCTTTCTGTGGCTTGAAAGAGCCAACATACTGTTGTTGTTGTTCTTCTTCTTCTTCTTCCCCGAAATGTCTTCATAAATCACATATTTGACACAGATCCACAAAATTAGGCACAGACATAGTTTGTATATGGGAATACTGTGCTTGTGCCTTTGGAAAAGAATTAGGAATTATAGTTGCTGTGCAGGAAAGGTCCAAAATGTGTTTAATTTCACCATAGGAAACAGACCAAATGGGTTGGCATGGCAACACCCTAGCACCCACCTGGAATACGAAATAGCAAAACCCCAGCAATCACCACAGCAGATTGCTATACACTGGTATGGTATTCCACATGGCTGCAAGGATGTTGCCTTGTGGTCGTAATAATAACCCAGGTGGTTGCTAGGGTACTGATAGGTGGTTACAAGGGTATTTCAGGTGGTTGCTAGTGTGTTGCAAGGTGGTTGATAGATTATTCATGGTGGTTGCTAAAGTGATCAATCACTATGACACCAGCCAAACACATGCATCTGTGAGCTCATGTGTCCAGAGTAGGATACGATTTGAAATTTATTTGAAAATGTAGAGTTAAAATTATTTCAAATGTTTTTAATAAAAAAAAAAATAATAATAAACAAGCTTTTTAAAAAACAAACTTTATACTTCAGGTCATTTTTACTTTTATAAAAACAGGCTTTATTTAATTTTAGAATATTAAAAATATTTTTTTTATAATAACGAGCAATTCATATTTGACTATGACCACTAGGTGGCGGTAAAAGGCTTGTGAGAGAACAGAACAAACTGATTTGTGAAGCAGTGGAGCAAATGCGTCTGAAAATGTTCCTTACTCAAAGGAAGCGCTTGGTCACAGTGTGCGCTCGTGCCATCTAGTGGTCAGGAGGTGCAGCTCCTCGTGCAGGGTTTGGGGTTCAAACACGCCAATGCTCGCTTTCTTATTTATTTATTTACTTATTTATTTATTTTACAATAAAGTCAACACTATTTGACACAGCTTCAGTATTAAGGGTGCCATGGCTAGCTTTTGATGTTAAAATAAATAAATAACAAATGCAGTTCTAGAGAAATGAAGAAATATTAAATAAAATATATTCAGGGCTGTTTCTGAACATTAGGGGTCCCTAAGCGACAATTATCTCAGGGGCCCTGAATATCAATGAACATGTCTTCAGCTTATTGTGCTAACACTTAAACTCTTCAAACTTCAATTCCAAGCTTTACTCTCAGGCGTTAAAATGTGACACTTCTGTGCAAACCTCACCGTTGTAGAGCAAAAGTTCTTTGAACAATTTACAGGAAATCTATCCACACCATTTCTTCAGTATTTCTTATGTCAGTAGGTTTTATTTAAAAAAACACCATCCATTACAAACTAACCGAATCTCATTCCTACTCGGAGAACAACAATTGTTTGCAGTTTGTGCACTGAGTGATGCTGAAAGCTAAATTGAAAGAGGCTCAGTGTGATGTGCTTTAAGAAGACTACTCATTCTGTGAAAAAATATTACAATAGGGTGAATACAGGTAATGTGGGACACTAGGTAATGTGGGACACTGGGTAATCTGGGACACTGGGTAATGTGGGACGCTGGGTAATCTGGGACACTGGGTAATGTGAGACACTGGGTAATCTGGGACACTGGGTAATCTGAGACACTGGGTAATGTGAGACACTGGGTAATGAGGGACACTGGGTAATGTGGGACACTGGGTAATCTGGGACACTGGGTAATCTGGGACACTGGGTAATGTGGGACACTGGGTAATGTGGGACACTGGGTAATGTGAGACACTGGGTAATCTGGGACACTGGGTAATGTGCTACAATGGGTAATCTGGGACACTGGGTAATGTGGGACACTGGGTAATGTGGGACACTGGGTAATGTGAGACACTGGGTAATCTGGGACACTGGGTAATGTGCTACAATGGGTAATCTGGGACACTGGGTAATGTGGGACACTGGGTAATGTGGGACACTGGGTAATCTGGGACACTGAAGCTCCAGTCTTCTTATTTCCTGTTCTAACGAAATCTAGTCACCAGGACTTTTACTATAGACTTAGCATGGATGTAATCACATGACTTCATGGAGGTGATGCCACTGAAAAGGGCAGGGCAAATGTCAATCAGAAGCTCCACCTGTGAGCTACATGACATGATCAGTGACAGAGGGTTCTGTCATAAAGAAGACAATGTTCCTGCTTGTGACAAGATTGTGTTTGTGATCTCTTCAAGCAACAGAATATGCATTAAAGTGTTGAAAATGTGTTTTACGTTTTTTTCCCCCAAACATTTTTAGTTGTTAAATATGATTGAGAATGTGGGACAGCATGCTTTGGGTAATCTGGGATAGTCATTTTGGTTCTTTGAATGGGGAAAATATGCATTTAGGGACTTCTTAAAGTTGCATATTTGGTCAGATCATATAATTTTATTAACCCTGCTTTGCTAGAGTATAAAATGATAAACTAAAGAGATGTTGCATATGGGCTGCAGTTGTCAGTTCATGAGACAAATACAGTCTGTCGTTGTCTGTTTAAACTGAGTGTCCAGTTAGTGACCAAACTAGCTAGCTTGCTATATGGTACTTAGCTAAATGTAGTGACCCAGCTAACTAGCACATAAACAGTTAGCTCTACAGCCACATTAGCTTGACAATTAGTTCTTAGTTTTATACCGAATATTTCTTCACTTAGGCTATTTCCTTATGAAAGCATAAGGTGATTATTATGTCGCTTTTTGACACGACACGCTTGTGCTGTCTGTCTTCAGCTCTTGATATCAGCCTGGCTTCGGACAGTTGCCACCCGGAGTGTAGTTGACGACATCCATTACTGTTTGATTACTGGTCTGGCTGTGAAATCCAAAGCTTCAGAGGTCTTCCTTCACACAGTCCTTCCACCTTTTCTGCAGACTCCTCCTCATGCGCTTCCCATGTTTGAGTTCCCCAAATTGCAAAATCGTCCGTCCTGGACACATCTGGCCAACGAATCCGGTTGCCTGCTGTTGAGCATAGTCTTGATTGTGGTTGTGTTAACACGATGCAGCACTTCCACATTCGTTACATGCTGCTATGACTTGATGTTTAAGGTCTGCCACAGGGATCTCTGATGGAGCATTTTAAGACTTTGGATGCATTAGCTTAATTGTTGGATTGTAATGGGTCTGTAGTGGGTAAAGATTCCATGGGAAAGGGTTGCTGGCCCCGTGCCATGGGCAGGCAGGCTGCCCTCTTCTGTGTTTGTGTCCCTCAAAGCTAGATTATGGAGTGGAATCACAAACCACCATATCTAAGCAAGAGAGGCTGTTAGTTAGCGTCAGTGGTCTGACCCAAGCAGGGACTTAATTTTTCTCTGGGTTTTCTCCCCTAGATCCTCCGAATTTAGCAAAAAACCAGAGGCACCACTTGGAGGCACAACAGATAGTCTTCACCATGTGAGAGATTAAATGGAATTGCCACTTGCCGATGATGAATTGGCTGTATTTTGCACTTCAGTTGATGTTGGATATGAGGAGACCAGTTTGGGACACCTAGATGTTTTAAGGCCATTTTAAAGTCATAAGGTAATTTTTATTATTCAGCTTTCTGGGTTAGACAGATTGTCAGAATAAGTTTCAGAAGTCAAAATTGCAAAATGTGTTCCAGATTACTCAAATTCACCCTATTACAAACAAATGTGGTAGTAAAAGGTTGCTTTTAAAGCTAACAACTACAGTATTTATGATAAGAAACATGGAATTTCACCTGTTTATAGAAACACTGCTTTTAATCTCCTCAGATCTTATTCTTCACTTCCCCTGTACAACTCAGGTAGAGTCTGCAGGGTCCCATCTGTTGCCATACATACAGTTTGTCAGTCATGTTTCATTGATTTATTAATAGATTATTTCTGACTAAGGTGGATGGTGGATGATATAAACAACAGCTGTCAGTTCAGTATATTCAGCTGTTAT